>JAXIVJ010004655.1:55000-80895 GCA_036785665.1 Chirona hameri | reverse complement strand
ATATATATATATATATATATATATATATATATATATATATATATATATATATATATATATATATATATATATATATATATATATATATATATATATATATATATATATATATATATATATATATATATATATATATATATATATATATATATATATATATATATATATATATATATATATATATATATATATGTATTAAGAGCTGCTATCGATTGGAAACTATTTTCGTTACGCGACATGACAAACTGTAGGAAGTTGTTTTCTTGTACAAAAGAGAACCGACGGTAATTATAATTAAACATCTGATTATTTGTGTCTAAGCGTAGTGAATTCCGTTCCTTGTTTATTTATTTTGTACAGCAGAATATCAACAAAAACTTAGTCGTGTCATGATAATATCGTAGGTGAACTGATACCAACATTACCATGACATAACAAGGCTGCATGCTTTGTTGTTCAACAGTTGCTGGCTAAGCTAGACAATAAATCACTTTGATCGGAAGTTATCGTCTGCCAGTTCAGCAGAGAGCAACAGAGTAAGTCGTAAATAAGCGTCAATTAAATCCATTGGGGCGGATTGCCCATGAATATTAAGTGTACAATGTATCACTGGTCAGTGGACGTTTCGAGCAAACAGTGTTTGCTCGAAGCAGCAGCTTTACATTTGTGCCCGAGACAATGCCATGAACTTGATTCTTGCTATTCCAAGACGGGCGTCCGACCAGGTCAGGATCGTGATGAAATATTCATCAGACAGGTCCACGGTCTATTGTGAGGCGCTCTCTACACGCTCTCGACACTCCGGGGGGACTCCGTGGAGATTCAGGGGAAACACCAGACCGCCATCAGCATGCAAGTCATGCATCCGCACCTCAACGGAGCCCCTACTAAACTCCAAACTTTGACCATCCAACACCAAACAGCAACATCCAACACCAAACAGCAATCCATTCAAAGGAAAAGGGCAGAGGTAGTGGTCACTGATAATTTCAGTGATTTTGTTTCTGCGTGAGAGACGCAGCATACAGCGTACAGCCCTCACGGCCGCCGATCCCAAACGGGGGCCAAACGGGGCCGCTTGAATGCGTTGGTGCACACGTGCCTTGATAGTTTATGACACATGCCCTCTGGTAGACCTTTAGTAGAGTTGGACAATTTAAAACTGTACAGCATCGGCATGTGCCTTCCGAAGTGTGTCATATAATAACGAGCAGCCCACCATCTGACGGGTACAATGAAAACCAAACAAACTGCAAGAGGCATCGAAGTCTTTCAGGCAAATTGCCGTATCAGTTGGCACCCCTGCATTGTAAGCGGTTTCGTTGTCTTCGCTTCAAGAGTCGAATTGCTTCGACATACGCCAGTGCGCCCTTTCGCATTAATTCATTGCAATGCCCCGTTGTCCTCGTTTCATGCGCGAAATGCAACTAGTCACGCACAGGCGAGGGCGCGCGTGTGCGCGCACAAACACGGAGAACACAAAATAACTCAGCTCTACTTTCCCGACGGAGGACATGCATACAATTTGCGAAAGAAACGTTGCACAAAGCGACTTTTGCTGTCTCAGATTTTGAATTACGACCGAACACTCCGAACAGCGGCAAACAATGAAACAATCCTCTCAGCTTCGGCTCGAAATTCTGCATCTGCAGCACCGCCTCGTGTCGAGCATGCCGTTTGCCTCCCATTATCCACTGCATTAAGGCATCGCCAGAATCTTTAGGTTTGGTGGGGATGAAATCTGTCTGACAGACGTTAACTTCCTAAAAACGATGTTTCCTAGGAATAAGGAAACCATATTTCACACCAAAAATGTTCGTAGGGTATTGAGGCGAATCTGTGGACTTCAGCAACCTACTCCCTTGGTATTTGTTCGGACCCCAAAATGGCTCCGGTCTATATCGATATTAGGTGATCACCAGTCGGAGGTTGTGTAGGAGGCAAGTTTCCCCGCTTTACAACCCCGTGGCGACGCCTCTGCTCGACTGACCTGTGTCCTTGTCTGCCTCCTGGGCCCAGTCCATGAGGCAGGGTCTGCTGTTGCGGGCCACCTTGGCGGCTGCGCACTGGCCGGCCGAGACTCGGGCGTCCACCCCGAGCGTCTCGTAGTTGCCCTTGTAGCCGCACCAGTAGGCGGTGGCTGTGCCGGCCGAGTCCGGCACCTGGCGGTCCGGATTGTACGTCTGCAGAGCACGGATAACAACAGTGTTAGCGCAGACAGTAACTATGTCAACAAGGTCTCACTGGTCAGTGGACGCTTGTGTCAGCCGTGTCAGCACGGACAGCCGTGTCAGAACGGACAGCCGTGTCAGCACGGACAGCCGTGTCAGAACGGACAGCCGTGTCAGCACGGACAGCCGTGTCAGCACGGACAGCCGTGTCAGCACGGACAGCCGTGTCAGCACGGACAGCCGTGTCAGCACGGACAGCCGTGTCAGCACGGCCAGCCGTGTCAGCACGGACAGCCGTGTCAGCACGGCCAGCCGTGTCAGCACGGACAGCCGTGTCAGCACGGACAGCAGCCGTTTCAGCACGGGCAGCAGTTTCAGCTTGGGCCGCACAGCTCTAGTAATTTAGTTTACGATGTCTTGAAATTGAATCAGCCCATTCTGTTTCCGGTCAGACAAACAGCATTCTTAAATTAACTGCCGCCGAAGTTCAGAAGTTCCGGAAAATTGTCAGCCGACTAACGCAAAAATAGCACTGCAGTCCGTCTCTACCTTAGCACTGCGCGGCCGTGGAGGGCCGTATTCGGATGCAGGCAAGGCTGCTATCGATTAGCATAAACGTAATTTCTCCGCCTAAAGTGGATCTAATTGTATTAATGACCAGTAAGGCGCCGTAGTTGGCGATGAACGCGAAGGAAATGTATAGGGAATTTCAACTCGATCGGGCGAGTAGCTTCTGAGATACAAAAAGAGGTGCGCACGTGGGCACGTGCAGAGGCATCCACCTTTGACTTGTGGGAAAGTGGGCCTGAGAGGTCCCTAACCACGCACCAAATTCGAACACAATCGGCTCAGTCGTTCCTGAGATACAAAATAGGGGTGTGCACGTGCGCACGTGCAGAGGCACCCACCCCTGACTTGTGGGAAACTGGCGTATGAGAGGTCCCTAACTACACACCAAATTTTAACACAATCGACTCAGCCGTTCCTGATATATAGAATAAGGGTGTGCACGTGCGCACGTGCAGAGTTACCCCATCCCTGAGTTGTGTGAAAGTGGCGACTGAGGGGTACCTAACCACATACGAAATTTTCACGTAATCTGCCCAGCCGTTGCGGAGTTATTGCGATAAAATATTTTTCAACACCTCTCACGCGGCACGCGCCACGCGCAGTGGTAGTCACCCACATGAGTCGGCACTGGTCTCAAACAGGGTAGGTTAGATGGGGCTGCTCAGGAAAGAAGTCCGCTTGTTAATCGGACGTGCGGTTGCAGAGATATGAGCTTCTCAAAAGCGTCGCCACGGGTCGGGTCGGGTCGGGTCGAGTCGGGTCGGGTCGGGTCGGGTCGGGTCTGGTCGGGTCGGGTCGGGTCGGGTCGGGTCGGGTCGGGTCGGGCCAGGCTGGGCCGGGCCGGGCCGCTCATAATCAGATTTTTCCCATACACCACGGAAAGACGAGCGAGCGCTTCGCGCTCGCTCGTAATCAACACTTGCGTGCATTTCAATAGCCAATGCAGCTTTCCACCCAGTTGTTCAGTGAAAAGATGAAAAGTGAAAGATTAAGGCAACTTTAGGAACATCTCTTTGCTTGTTGCGAGCCGGCATGGACTTCCAAACAAACATTCATATGAGTTTTGATTTGCGAAAAAGTGGCAGCTCTAGTCTGGGGTAGCCATTGCAGGTATCGAGGCGCAGTTGCCACCAATCACCCTGCGGCTGCAGCGTGTTTCGCGGAACGGAGGGAGCTGGGGTACCGCTCCTGAGGTCATTGCTCCTGAAGTCAGTGAGTCACAGCCAGCCTCCCGACGTCCGTCATTGTCTGGGAAAACCAGCGGTCACAGAATACAGCATCACTGCACACATTGCTAAGTGTGCTCCATTCCTGAGATAGAGGTCAGGTACATACAACATAACTCGCTGCACTCGTTTCCCAGGAGTGTATATTCAAAACCGTCATATACAGAGAATTGCATCCCCCTGGGGCCGGCCGCGGCAGAGTTATGTTAAGCACACACAGAACACCCCAGGGGCGTAGGGAGAATTTCGCCCAGGGGGGGGGGGGGGGCAAATGGGATCAGAGGGGCACTCGTAGCCAAGGGGGGCCCACATAATTAAAACAGTACAGTGTGTTGTATGTTGTAAAACAACGACAAATAAGATTTCGACAACGAAAAACCAGTGTATTTTTTTCATTTTTTTGGAGTGAAAAACACAAAATTTCGAAAATCCGAGATAATCATCTTTAATATTTTGTAATTTCCTTTTTCAACTTTTTACTTGTAATTTTCGTCAAAACTCGAATTTCTAGAATTTTTCAAGCATGTATTGTTTGCCCACCAAAAATTACATGACATGACGTGATTAAAACGTCATTATCTCCCAAAGTAATCCACCATTTTCATTGAAATGTTGTGATAAGACGCATAATTGATGCAGCATAAGGTACTCAAGGATTGACGTCGATATCTATAATTGTTTTCAAGTTATTAAGAAAAACCGGGAGGGGGAGGGGGCAGATTCTGCCACCTCCAGCGAGGCGCGGGTTAATGCAAATATTATCCTTAATCATCTTCAATTCGGATTCAGGAAACAACACAGTACGTACATGCCGATTGTTCAAATGTACGATGAAGTTTGCAAAACATCTACAAAATAACGAAATAACATGCTCCACCTTGATTTACAGAAAGCTTTGGATACAGTTTGCGTAGCAATTCTCTTGCAAAAATACACCGCATTGTGATAGGAGGAGTTTCTACAACACGATAGTCATATATTAGATAGCCAGGCCTGACGCGCCGCGCTTCCTGGCCCGCCCCGCACGGCTGATGACTGAAGGGACCCGCGTTCCGCGATTCTACAACATTGGGCACGTCAACGCTCGTTCACTGGCGCCACGAATGGACGAGGTCAACATCCTACTTGACGAACACCGGCTGGACATTCTGTGCATATCGGAAACGTGGCTGCAAGCGGGCGTGTCAAACAGAGTACTGGTCTTCCCTGGGTATTGCATAGTCAGATGTGACCGCTCTGCTGAACCGCACACCCACAAGGCATTACGTGGCGGCGGCGTCGCCATCCTGACCCCTGACAACCTACGAGTCACGAAGCTGGACATCGGCGGCGCCGACGCCGCTGTCGAGTCACTCTGGATCTCTGTGACGGGCGCAGGTCGACGCTCTGTAGTCGTCGGCGCCCTCTACAGGCCACCCGGCGTCAGTCAGACGGGGTCTGGAGCTGATCGAGCAGCAACTTCAAGCAGCCATATCCACCAGCAAGCCAGTCGTCGCCATGGGCGACTACAACATCGACATGATGAACACCGAGAAGCCGGCATCCCGTGGACTACAGTCCATTATGAATGACCTGGGTCTGAGACAGCTGGTGGATCAACCCACCCACATCCACCCTACACCAACGCTGCTAGATCTGTGTTTAACTAACTTGACTGATGTCCCAACATCGTCCTTAGTTCTCCCCGACGCCATCGCCGATCACCAGCCTATCCTGCTTCGGACACAGCTCAGTCGGCAACGCCCCACGCGCCCAGCTCCTGTCACTTCACGGGCCTGGAGCCGCGTCGATTGGGACGCTATGTGCCTGACCCTGCTAATGGCCGACTGGGGACGGCTCCACGCCGCTGCGACTGCAGATGAAAAGCTCACCGCCTTCATGGCGGTTTGGAATGCTGCCGTCAACGGTCACTGCCCTCAGATCACGGTGACCCGACGACGCCCCGACTGTCCATGGCTTCGCAACAACCCGGAGGTTGCAGCGGCGATGGAGGACAGGGACGCCGCCCGAAAGGCATGGACCAAGAGCAGGACACCAGAGGCACGACTCAGGCATCAGCAGAGTCGCAACAGGCTGAAGAGCGTCATCATCCGCGCCAAACGGCAGTACCTGTGCGATTCCCTGACGACCGATCGACGCCAGTTCTGGAGCCGCATCAAAGCCTTCGCGTTCCGGCCGCCAGGTGGAGCCTCATCGGGAGCCGACGACGCCGCTGATCGCGCGGACGTATTCAACACGCACTTCGCGTCCGTCGGCTCGCGCATAGCAGCAGAGGTCGCCCGCGACGGTGGCGCCACCACCGGGCCCCGGCCGCCCCGAGTCTGGGCATCTGCCCTGACGCTGCGCCCTGCCATCCTCCCCGAGTTATGGAATGCCATAGGTCGGATGAGTGGTTCCAAGGCGGTTGGTGTGGATGATGTGCCTCTGTTCGCAGTCAAGAAGTGTTTCCCCGTCATAGGTCCTCACTTACTCCATCTGATAAACCACTCCATAGTCACTGAGGTGTTCCCCACTGCATGGAAAATCGCGCGTGTTGTCCCCATTTACAAGTCCGGCGACCGAGCCAATGTTAACAACTTTCGGCCAATCTCGATTCTGTCAGTTCTGTCGAAAATTGCTGAAAAGGTTGTACCGCTCCAACTCGTACCATACCTGCTCGATAACCACGTGCTCTCTCCTATGCAGTATGCATACCGGCCCAACCACTGTACAGAGGACGCCGTGCTCGAAGTTGTCGAATGGATCAGTCAGACCATCGACAGAGGCCACGTCGCGTCGCTAACAACAATTGACCTCAGTAAAGCGTTCGACAGCGTCGATCATGGCGTCCTCCTCACAAAACTTGGATGGTGTGGTATCCAGTCGACAGGCTGGTTCCAGAGTTACCTCAGCGAGCGGAGGCAGACTGTGACAGGCGGCTCCTCCATTCTTCCGCTCACCCACGGAGTGGCCCAGGGCTCCATCGTCGGACCCATCCTCTTCCTCATATTCATCAACGATCTGTCCTCCTTCCTCCTCCACGGCCGTCTCCTATCCTATGCTGATGATACCCAACTCCTGGACCACTCCCTCCCTGACCCCATCGGCCTATCCGACCTCAAGACGCGGGTCGAGGAGTCTATCCAATGCCTTCAAAACTGGTTCCAAGCTAACAGCCTAAAAATGAATCTGGACAAGATTGACTTTGCTCTCATTGGTACAAAATCCTCCCTCAAAATGGCGAAAAATTTCAGCATCAACGTCTCTGGCTCGACCGTCACCCCATCCCCTACCATCAAAGTGTTGGGAGTCCTCCTCGACCAGCACCTCAACTGGGATCCTCATGTATCCATGGTGGTACGGAGGTGCAATGCAATCACCGCATCTTTGTATAAAATCCGCCATCACCTCACTCCTGACGTCCTTAAACTCCTCGTCCAAACACACGTTTTTCCTCATATGCTTTACTGCCTGTCCGCCTGGGGAGGGGCTGCCCAGTGCCGTCTGCATCGCGTTCAGAAGTCCCTGAACTTTGCCGCTCGGCTCGTCACCGGCGTGCGACGTAGAGAACACATCTCGCCAGCTCTCACGTCTCTCGGGTGGGAGAGAGTAGAGGTACTGGTCGTCCGACACGACTGTACCAACGTCCACAAAGCCCTGACCAGTCGACAGTGCCCTAAGGCGCTGCGAAACATGTTCGCCAAGCGGGCTGACGTATCGGCCAGGAGCACAAGGGCTGCCAACGCCGGAGACCTTCATCTTCCGAAATGTAGAATGGCTCAAGACCCAGAAGGGTTTCTCGTACCAAGCAGTCGGCACGTGGAATGCGCTGCCATCAACCGTGAAAGCTGCTCCGTCCAGGTGCGAATTTGTAGCCGCATTGGCAATAACCGAATGAGTGACGTGAGCAAGTGTCTCCAAATAGTGCCTATGCAAACTGTATTGTGTCGTGTAAAACAAATGGCCTTACCACATGTACTGTACAGGAGCCGTAATAGCCACGTTGTGGATGGTTTCCTAAATAAATGATGAATAAATGATGAATATTAATAAGAGGCATAAAATGGCAATAATAGATGAGGTTGCATCTAGGAAACAATTGATGAAAATTGGCGTCCCACAGGGTTCAATTTTAGGTCCTCTTTTATGTATTCTCTATATTAATGACATCAGCAATACAAAATAAATAGGCACCTTTACTCATTTGCTGATGATATACGGCAATTTATATTCAAGCTAGGAATGTTGAAGAGCTGCAAATAAAGATGAATTAATTAATAAAAAAATAACGAGTTGTTCCATGTAAATGTATTATCACTAAATGCATCAAAGACAAATTACCAAATTTATTCAAGATCAGTGACGTGACAAGATATTGACATAGTATTAAATGATACACCAATCACGATAAACCCACGCATTAAATAGTTAGGAGTTCTTGTGGATGAAAATCGTAAATATATCTATATCTATATCTATATCTATATCTATATCTATATCTATATCTATATCTATATCTATATCTATATCTATATCTATATCTATATCTATATATATATATATATATCTATATCTATATCTATATCTATATCTATATCTATATCTATATCTATATCTATATATATATCTATATCTATATCTATATCTATATCTATATCTATATCTATATCTATATCTATATCTATATCTATATATCTATATCTATATCTATATCTATATCTATATTTATTTATTTAACATCATCGTCGACGGGGTGAACCATTTATGGGCGAAGTCACACAGATAAAACCACACGCATTCACATACTTAAAAGATCACATTACATCCCTCACCCATAACCATCTATACCTATAATAATACAAAAGATCACCTAGAAGATCCTCTATAATACAAAAGCGATTGTTAAAAGCTGTTAAATGACACAAATGGATTTAAAATATAAGAATAAAATATCTATATCTATATCTATATCTATATCTATATCTATATCTATATCTATATCTATATCTATATCTATATCTATATCTATATCTATATCTATATCTATATCTATATCTATATCTATATCTATATCTATATCTCTATCTCTATCTCTATCTCTATCTCTATCTCTATCTCTATCTCTATCTCTATCTCTATCTCTATCTCTATCTCTATCTCTATCTCTATCTCTATCTCTATCTCTATCTCTATCTCTATCTCTATCTCTATCTCTATCTAATCTAATCTAAATATATGTATATATATATATATATATATATATATATATATATATATATATATATATATATATATATATATATATATATATATATATATATATATATATATATATATATATATATATATATATATATATATATATATAGTGTAATATGTGTGATAAGCCGTAATATATGGGAGTTATCGGAATATCCAAGCTTTATTTATCCTCACAGCAACTTCTATTGCCGTACAATGCATAAATTCCGCCCCATCTAAATTATTGTGCAGTGATCTGGATTCTGGGGTAGGAATTATGACACTAACATTAAAAAGCCTTCGATAGTGCGGAAACGAGCGATTTGTCCCCCCTGTAGCTCAGTGGGAGAGCGCTGGGCTTCTGACCTTTCCTGGTAGTGGTAGCCCGAGTTCGAGTCAAAGTCAAAGCCTACATTACCAAAGCCTTGTGCTCTTCCCAGACGTTACTAGCAATGCCCCTGAAAAACAATGAGAACTTTCACTGGTCTTCCTTCGAGAGCATCACCGGCGCTCGACCGGCAGACCACCTCTACCACCACAGGACCCTCTAAAGGCCAGCATAGTGTCCTCTGCAGATCGGCAGGGGCCTCTAAAGGCCGGCAGATGGCCATCTGCAGATCGGCAGGGCCCTCTTAAAGGCCGGCAGATGGCCATCTACGCTCACTACAGATTGGCTGGGTCACTCTGCAGATCGACAGGGCCCCTAAAGACTGGAAGAGGGCCGTCTACAGGTCGGCAGGACCCTCTAAATGCCGGTAGAGGCACTCTAAAAGCCGGCAGGCAGGCAAGGCGATCTACAGATCGACAGGGCCCGTAAAGGCCGGCAGGGCCCTCTAAAGGTCGGCAGAGGGCCCTCTATAGATTGGCTGGGGCACTGCAGAACGACAGGGCCCCTAAAGGTTGGAAGAGGGCCCTCTTCTGGTCAGCAGGGCCCTCTAAATGCCGGAAGAGGCCCTCTACAGATTGGCAGGGCGATTTACAGATCGGCAGGGCCCTCTAAAGACCGTCAGAGGTCCCTCTCCAGATCAGCAGGGACCCTCTACAGATTCGCAGGATCCTATAAAGGCCGGCAGAGGGCCCTCTACAACCGGAAGGGGCCATATAAATGCCGACAGGGGGACCTCTGCAGATCGGCAGGCCATCTACATGCTGGAATGACCCTCTAAAGGCGGGTAGAGAGCCCTCTACAGATCGGCAGGGCCCTCTAAAAGCCGGCAGGGGCCCTTTATAGATTGGCTGGGCACTCTGCAGATTGACAGGGCCGCTAAAGGCTGGAAGAGGGCCCTCTACAGGTCGGCAGGGCCCTCTAATTGCCGACAGAGGCCCTATACAGATTGGCAGGGCGATATACAGATCGGGAGGGCCCTCTAAGGACCGGCAGAGGGCTCTCTGCAGATCGGCAGGGCCCTATAAAGGCCGGCAGAGGCTCCTCTACAACCGGAAGGGGCCATGTAAATGCCGACAGGGGGCCCTCAGCAGATCGGCAGGCCCTCTACATGCTGGAAGGACCCTTTAAAGGCGGGCAGATGGCCCTCTACATATCGGCAGGGCCCTCTAAACGCCAGCAGAGGGCCCTCTACAGATTGGCTGGGACACTCTGCAGATCGACAGGCCCTCTAAATGCCGACAGAGTCCCTCTACAGATTGGCAGGGCGATCTACGGATCAGCAGGGCCCTCTAAAGACCGGCAGATGGCCCTCTCCAGATCGGAAGGGACCCTCTACATATTTGCAGGGCCCTATAAAGGCCGGCAGAGGGCCCTCTACATCCGGAAGGGGCCATATAAATGCCAACAGGGGGCCCCTCAGCAGATCGGCAGGCCCTCTGCATGCTGGAAGGGCCCTCTAAATGCGGGCAGAGGGCCCTCTACAGATCGGCAGGGCTCTATAAAGGCCGGCAGAGGGCCCTCTATAGATTAGCTGGGGCACTCTGCTGATCGACAGGGCCCCTAAATTCTGGAAGAGGGCCCTCTACAGGTCGGCAGGGCCCTCTAAAGGCCATCAGAGGGCTCTCTACAGATTGGCTGGGACACTCTGCAGATCGACAGGGCCTCTAAAGCCTGTAAGAGGACCCTCTACAGCTCGGCAGGGCCCTCTAAATGCCGACAGAGGCCCTCTACAGATTGGCACGGCGATCTACGATCGGCAGGGCCATCTAAAGACCGGCAGAGCGCCCTCTCCAGATCGGCAGGGCCCTATACAGGCCGGCAGAGGGTCCTCTACAACCGGAAGGGGCCCTCTAAATGCCGACAGGGGCCCTCTGCAGATCGGTAGGGCCCTTTAAAAGCTGGTAAAGGGCTCTATCCACACTGGCTGAGACCCCTTTTACGTATTTACATATACATGCCTTTAACAGACAAGCAAGTGTTGATATTTATTCGTGTTACGATTTTTGTATCGGTTCGTGGGCGTTCTTTTATGCGACGTAAGGCGTTTCGCGGGCGCCTGCCACCATCAAAAACACTGGGGCCTTCGGCCCCAGAGGGCCCTCGCTCGGTCGTCAGAGGGGCCCCCTGGCCTCCAGGGGGGGGGGGGGGGAGGGGCATGGCCCCCTTGCCCCCCCTCCTTGCCTACGCCCTTGGAACACCCACACTACCACCAACTAGATCCGATCTGGGCACACCAGATGTGTCACCAGATCCGATCTGGGCACACCAGATGACTGGGCACACCTAGTGTGCTCCATTCCTGAGATAGAGGCCAGGTACACCAACATAACTCGCTGCACACGTTTCCCGGGAGTGTATATTCAAAGCCGAACATTTAGACGGCAGAGGTTTGAAGCCCCCTGAGGTTTTTCTTGAATAACTTTTTACACATGCGGTGCATCTTGCTGACATTTTCGGTAGCTGAGTTTACAGGAATCATACGTAGGCTGTAAAAAAAAATATTTGAAATTGGTTAAGAAATTTTGGAAATAATGACGTTTGGATGACGTCATGTTGGTTAAACAAAAAACAAATCGTAGAAAATAGAGTTTTGAGGCAAATTGTAAACACAATTCACCAAAGATACAAAATGTAATTCTCTTTCAAATGGCAATCTCAGATTTTCACAATTTTGGGTTTTTGACCCCTAAAATTTACAAACTGTTTTTTTTGGGGGAAAAATCCCCACAAAATCAAAATTTTCAAAGATTTAGAAAAACCGGAATATATGTGAGAGAACTGAGTATGGAAAATACTCATACCAAATTTCAAAGCAATATCTTCATTTCTGAGTGATGGCTTTGTAAGTGTAAGAAACTGATGACGTCATCTTTCAAAATAACTTTTTTTTGACTTTTTTGACAAGATACAAACAAATAATTACCTTTTCTGTATCTCTGAACCAAAACTGGTCTAGGAACATGCCTTTTTATTTACATTTATCAATTTCAATTTTGAGGTTTTCTGAAGAGCAAAATCGCTGTTCTGGACGTGGTAAATCCCAGGTCATTCACTTGACCTGGAAGGTCATCCGTTGGCCTGAAACCTAAAAATCGCATACTGTTAGATTCCTCTCATGACAGGCAACATGCTGGTTCTTGCTGCATTGCTCTAAGTTGCTTGGTTTGGAAGTTAACAGGGGGGCTGTCAGCCCCCCCCCCCCCCGTAGGGCGAAGGTGAGAAAAGCTCCCGTAGGGCGAGGGTTAATTAATTAGTTTTTTATTTATTATTTTATTTTTATTTTAACTAGAATCGTGTTTACTTTTTAGTGTATGCCTGATTGTGTGTTGAATGTCTGTGTTCCCTGTTTCGGCCTCCCTCTCGCTATTTGCACCGGACGATCATGAGCCGGTTTAACGTAAAACTTTTGCCTTTGCTTCTGCCTTCTGCTTTCTGTGCTGGGCAACATTAGCCGGCTTAACGTAACGTTAAAACATTTAACCTGTCTAAATCGCAAGTTAATTTTCCCCCCGGCAATAGCCTTGCGGCTAGCTGGGAAGAAAAAAGAAGAAAAAAAGAAGAAGAATACAGCGGAACTCCAAGGCAATGTTATAGGTGGCGGCAGCATGACGTATTTCTTGAAGGATTACTTTCTCCCTTAATTGCTGTTCAGGATAAAGCCTACTATTTGGTTACACATTATTGTGAGATGCGTGCGCTGGTGTTTACAAGGGGTCAAAGGGGTCATGCCCCCCTAAAAAAAACGCCTGAAATCGGCCGATAATTGACACATTTCGCGATATAAAAGAAAATAAATGGAACTTTTACTGACGAAAGTGTGTTATGAATCAAATATAAATGCATAAAGAAGCAACACACGATTAGTTTGACCTCAACCTGACCTTCAATTTTCTTAAGTGTATATTTGTAAATTTCACTACACATGTTCCACTTACCCTTGCAACATACCTATTATGTTGCAAGGGTATACGTGCCTGAATCATTTGTATGTACATACATATGCATCTATGATATGGTCGACAATCAATAACTGTCGGCAAAGGAGTTACGTTAACCTGCGACCGTGAGCATGGCTGATGTGAACTCCGCTTAATCAGATACACTTTGAAGTCATGATGCCATCTGTTAATTGCATTCATTCCTCCTCGCCGCTTGTGAAAATCTATAGTCAAAGCGACGCGCACACAAAAGCTCTAGAATCCACACTATAACTGAGTCAGCACAAATGGAGAGAGAGGTGAGCCAACATACAATGCTGAGAGAAATGGGACAGTACACACAGCACAACATTCTATAGTCGTCACTCCGTTCTGAATATGCTATGTGCTTTGAGACTCTCTCACAGACAATACTTATTGCCAGGTTCCGTGGAAGACTATGGAGGCAGCCAACAGCATACAGCTCGGCAAATTCGAAGGAAGACATGACCTTGACGGAGCCAAGGATCGGCCTGGGTAGCTGCATTGTGCGCTGCTGCTGCCTCTGCCGAGAGCGGTGCCGAGGGTGACTAGGCAGTGTGCAGAGCTCAGAGCGGGAGCTGAAACACGTCACACACGAGGAGGCCCGCAGCTGCACCTCCTCGTGTTGTTCGTATCCGTCCCCCCGCTGAATTGCGAAACGTAACCTTGCAGAAATGGCAGCTCGCTGTTGGAGGTCAGCGACTGCAGCTCAACTCGTAACGCTTTAAATGATTGAGGGCGGGCGCGGAATTGATGTGGTAAACTCAAAGACTTCGATTATCAAATAAAGGAGGTTGAATTCTGTAGACATGTGCAGGGGCCCGGGAACGATTTTAAAGTTGGGGGGGGGGGCGAAACCAAATATTTTGTTTTGGCATCTTCTCACTTCTAATCTTGGTGCACCTTTTCGTTGTCAAATTTTCCTCATTGGAAAACCGAAAACACGGTTCGAAATCTCATCAAAAATAACTTTGAAACTATTTCTTAATTTTGGGGTTCAGGTCAATATTGAGGTCACCAGAGGTCATCAAAGGTCAGATTTTCCAGTTTTAGGACATCGCTCCAGGAACCCCCAAATATCTCGGGAACTATGATAGTTAGGAACAAACGAAAATAAACAATCGAAAGCTCTTGAAATATTCAATCATAACGTGTCATCTAATTTTATCTCAGGCTAATAGTTTGAGCTCCAGAGGTCATCAAATGTCAAAGGGGCTATTTTTTGGCAAAACGTTCAGAAAATAACTGTTTACCTAATAAAGATATGGGCAATTATTTTGATGACATCATGTTCGTCTCGTCAAAGCGCTTCGAATCACATTCATTTGGACCAGTTTAGATCAACTTATAACTTTGACCTCAGGTCAAGGCCAAGTGGCGACCCAAGTGGGTCATGTTACATATTGGGAGACGTGTCTCGACAAGACAAACATATTTATGCCGATTTCACTTCATTATATTAATTTTATCGGAGTTATTGACACAAAAAGTGTTGGTGACCTCAGATGACCTCGGTTGACCCTGTAGGGGTCACTGAACAAAAATTTAACCTGGATCATCAATACTAGCATATGATAACATGATGCTGAAGGAATTGGACTGATATGCGTATCCTCGGAATAGGAAACATTTTAATATTTCCCCATTGACTTATAATGGGAGGTCTCGAAATTGACTCGACCGGCGACCTTAGGTCACCGATATTAAAAATCGTAGATACTCGAATTGTATGTACCTATGACCTTATGAAATCCTGTAAGTTTGAAACCGATCGGTCAAAAACTGTGGCTGTGACACGACCGCAAACTTATTTGGAGGTGTGGTCACGTGACCTGACCTGAGATGACCCGTAGTCAAGAATTGCACACAATGTGGATAATTGATGCCCGAACAGGTGTGCCAAAAACAGCGGCTGAAACGGCGTCGCTGTGCGCCGTGTGCCGTTTTTGAAACGGTGGCGCTGTGCGCCGTGTGCCGTTTTTGAAACGGTGGTGCTGTGCGCCGTGCGCCGTTTTTGAAACGGCAAAAACGGCGCGCCGCCGTTTTTTCGCTATCCTCGAAAAACCTTGGGGGGGGGGGGGGTAGACGCCCTTAGGGGGGGGGGGGCGTCTAAATGCCCCGCTCCCGGAACGACGCAGGTTAACATACAAATTATAAAAAAGTGGTGGTCATGCCACCCCCCGTTTCCTTTGTAAACCCGCCTGTCGTCTGATAAAACACTCGTACCTGACACCTGACTTGTTTTCTCTTGAAGAGGTCCACCAGTGTGGGCTACACTGACCTCTTCATCACCGTATCACGGTAACCTACGACATATACGTAACTCTTGCTTTCAATTGCTGCCCCGTCGGCATAGACAGCGAGGACAGCTAGAGGGCCGCTCGCCAGTTTGACCACATCCGTAACGTAGACGTGGGATAAACTTATAAACAAAATGCAACAGATATTTATCGCCGTCAGTGCAGCAGCGGATCCAGGACGGGAGTTTGGGGGGCGGGGAAAACTCATCGGATTTAGCTTGCTTATGCATTGATAGCTGATTTAACCCTCGCCCTACGGGAACTTTTTCACCTTCACCGTACGGGGGGGGGGGTCCTAAAAAGACCCCCTGTTAACTTCCAAACCAAGCAAGATAGAGCAACGCGGTAAGAACCAACATGTTGCCTGTCATGTTTGGAATCTAGGAGTATGCATTTTTTAGGTTTCAGGTCAACGAGTGACCTGCCAGGTCCAGTGAATGACCTCGATCGACCACGTCCAGAAAAGCGATTTTGCTGTCAGAAAACCTTAAAATGAGAAATTGATAAACGTAAATAAAAGGCATATTCCTAGACCAGTTTTGTTTCATAAATACAGAAAAGGTAATTATTTATTCGTATCTGGTAAAAAAAGTCCAAAAAAGTTATTAAAAAAATGACGTCATGAATTTCTTACACTTAGGAGCCATCACTCAGTCAACAATAGAGATATTTCTTTGAAATTTGGTTTTGGTATTTTCCATACTCAGTTATCTCACATTTATTCCATTTTTTTTAAACATTTTTGAAAATTTTGATTTTGTGGTAATTTTTCAACAAAAAAAATCAGTTTTTGTTCATTTTGGGGAACAAAAACCCAAAACTTCGAAAATCCGAGATTGGCATTTTAAAGAAAATGAAATTTTGTATCTTTGCTTAATTGAGTTTGCAATTTGCTTTAAAACTCTGTTTTCTACGATTGATCCAACCCTTATCGTTTTTCCACCAACATGACGTCATCAAAACATCATTATTTCCCAAATTTCTCAATCAATTTCAATGAAATTTTTACAGCACACGTATTATTGTTGTATACTTATCTACTTAAAATTTCAGCATGATGCGCCGTACATCTAAAAAGTTATGCAAGACAAACATCAGGGGGGTCGTTTTGGGACCCCCGTAGGGCGAGGGTTAAAGCAAACCTTCCATGGTAAAAGTTGCTTAGATTTTCTTCTATAGCAGGAAATGTGTCAATTTTGCGCCGATTTCAGGTGGTTGGGGGGGGGGGGGCAATTGCCCATTTTGCCCAACCGTAGATCCGCCACTGCAGTGCGTCATTTTAACGACGACGCGCCAAGCAGACAACTGCCCCCAAATGTACTGCTACCAAAGTTTTCCATTATATCTCATAGAACATTTAATGGAAAAAGGAAAAGGAATGAAAAGAAAGGTATACGATGCTGCTATAAAGGCAAAGCCATATAATAATAATACTTATGACATGCTATAAAATAAAAATAAAAATGAAAGTGACATAAGGAGGCTTTCATATTATATATAACTTGTTGTGAAGAAAATTGAAAGAGCTCATTTTTAGGGAAAATTCTGCTCGCCAAAGTTGGGGGGGCGCCACCCCCCCCCCCCCGGTCCAGATGTTGGGGGGGGGGGGGGCAAGCGCCCCCGCTGCCCCCTGTTCCCGGGCCCCTGGACATGTGGTTGTTATCCTGAATGTTAAGTTAAAACTAATTGTTATTTGACCGCCTACTCTAGAATTTATATGTGTCATTAAATCAATTAGACCTCTTTGTGGGAGAAAACCAAGGACACCTTTGCATATAATTGACAGGTAAATGTTCATGACGCCTATAGTGTTACCTTAGTTGGTATCCAAATTAAATTGTAATGGAGCAAATAGTTCTGAGAGGCGAAAGACCGGCGTGCACTAGCGCACGTGGATAGTGACGTGGAGATGTGTTCCAACACGTGTCCACAGTCCTGCAGTTAAAGGTTATACCTCAGCCGGCTAACGCAACATTCCATCTCAATGGTGTGGTTGCTGCTGGTATATGAAATGGCAGTCCGAGATCATGTGCACGTGCAGTAACACTTCCGTTTCAAGCTAATCTGATACTTTTTCAGACGTATATCTGCGATATGCGTCTGAATATCTGAATATCTGAATATCTGAGTATCTCATGAGTATCTGCGACTGGTATCCCAATCAGGCATCAGTTTATCGACTGGAAAACACTGATACCGTACGTAGATAGGGGATACTCGTGCAATATATTAACGCACATAGGTTGCTTTTGCACCATTTTAGACAGCCTGTCACTGATACCGACCAACTGTGACATGCTCGACTCAGCAGCATTCGTACAAAATTCGCAAAGCATACGCACAGCAGCATTCAATACAAACTGCCACCATAACAGCAACCAGGTGCTAGAATGCCGCCTGTGTGTGTATGGAGGGGAAGACGAACACGTGAACCCTCAACAGGTGATCTTCCAGCTTCTAAAGTGGTCTGCTCTTACCGCTATGGTGGACTGGGATGGTCCCATTGCCTAATAGCAATACACCAGCTGGCCAGTCAGACTCGATCAAATAACGGCCAACAGTCCTCAGACCTCACCACGACTCCGTGATATCTGCAGCAGCCGATGTTTGCTCTTCAGACATTAGTGTTTTGGTATGCCCGTGTAGCCTCAGATATGATCATGACGTCTCCATTATAGTTATTGACGTCTATCGTCAACTATAAACGGGCTGACGTACGCGGAGGTGACTCAATTGTGAATCAAAATACTGACGTATGTACATTGTACAGTGACGTACAGCTAATGATGTAAACACGTTGACATTGTACCTTACACTGCCCCACATGACATGGCTTGCATGATCCAACCAAAAGAATTAGAATGTATGTACACTTAATTATAACGCAATATTTATGTGCGGCACAAAACGTAAATGTCGATGAATTTGCATTACGTGGTTTTGTGTCCCCTGTGTGCTATGTGGATGACTTCAGTTGCATCGCATATGCTGAGTGTGGCCACCAGTAAATATCAGGTGGAACAATGTCTTGGTGTTGCCAACCCGGTTCCATCTTTAGGTTATTGCACCCTGGAAAGGTATATGATGCAATCATCGGTCATCATCATGCCTTAACCCGCGAGTTACTAGGGTATATTTCATAACGCGACTTACTGAAAGCATTATAATAATCGGTTAGAGCTGCTGTGAGGAACATTATTCTTATGATTAAAACCATTAGGGTTGATGACCTTAACCTCGATGTATACAAACGTTAAATTACTGATAGACTGTATTGATATTTCGGCCACAGACATGGGTGGAACTTTATATACTTTCGGAGTTGTAGCTACAACTGCATCCTCAAAAATTACAACCCCAATTATGAATATTACAACCCCAACATTTCTAGTAAATGCATAAGTAAATAAATACTTCGAACGGTACGCAAAATCACCAAAGTTTTTTCAATAACAATAGTAACCAGATGGCGCTGTAGTTGGCGATGAACGAGCGAGCGCGAAGGAAATGTATGGTGATGTTGGTATGCGCAGTGCGCACGCATAAGGGTGCTGCTTTCCTAGTACTGTTGTCTGACACCACACCAAATTTCAACTCGATCGGGCAAGTAGTTTCTGAGATACAAAAAGGGGTGCGCACTTGCGCACGTGCAGAGGCACCCCCTGACTTGTTGGAAAGCGGCGGCTGAGGGGTCCCTAACCATACACTATATTTGCACATAATCTGCCCAGCCGTTGCAGAGTTATTGCGAGAAAATACTTTTCAAAACCCCTCATGCGGAACGCGCCTCGCGCAGTGATAGTCACCCACGTGAGTCGGCACTGGTCTCAAACAGGATAAGTTAGATGGGGCTGCTCAGCAAAGAAGCCCGCTTATCAACCGGACGTGCGGTTACAGAGATGAGCTTCTGAAAAGCGTCGCCACGGGCCGAGCCCGGTCGCTCATATTCCGATTGTTTCCCTACTTCACGGAAGGACGAGCAAACTCGAAGGCGCTCGCACGTAATCACCGATGTATTGATGGCTATCAAATGACTCATATGACGTCATGGTGTTATCCCGCCTTTACAGGAGGGGATTCCCAATTTGATTGATAATCAGTAATTTGATCCATAACTTCGTTTCAAAGGCAGGAAGTGTGTACTAACGTGTATTACTATGTTCTTTGGAACGTGAGATGCATGGTAGAACTGTATACTTGACATTGTTATGGAACGTAGTGATTGCGTGTATATGTATAAGTATTAAGTATATTGTATGTACCCCAAAATGGGCTTAAATGATTTGTTGGAGAGTCTAATGATACAATAGGGATGAAAGAAGTTGCATTTGACCTCACGCCATTTACATACCAGTAAGGCCCCGTAGTTGGCGATGAACGAGTGTATAGTGAATTTCAATTCGATCGGGCAAGTAGTTTCTGAGATACAAAAAAAGGTGCGCACGTGCGCACGTACAGAGGCACCCCATCCCTGACTTGTGGAAAAGTGACGGCTGAGAGATCCCTAACCACACACCAAATTTTGAACACAACCGTCTCAGGCGTTCCTTAGATATATAATAGGGTTGTGCACGTACGCACGTGCAGGGGCACCCCACCCCTGACTTGTGGGAAAGTGGCGGCTGAGGGGTCTCTAAACACAAACCAAATTTGCATACAATATGCCCAGCCGTTGCGGAGTTTTTGCGAGAAAGTAATTTTCAACACCTCTCACGCGGCACGCGCCACGTGCAGTGGAAGTCAGTAGTCACCCACGTGAGTCGGCACGGGTCTCAAACATGGTAAGTTGGATGGGGCTGCTCAGCAAAGAAGACTGCTTGTCAATCGGACGCGCGGTTACAGAGATATAGGTAAGCCTGTCAAAAGCGTCGCCACGGGCCAGGTCTGGTCGGGTCGGGGCTGGCTGGGTCGGGCCGGGCCGCTCATATTCACATTTTTCCCTTACACCACGGAAGGACGAGCGAACGCTTCGCGCTCGCTCGTAACAAAACAATTAATAAATATGAGCACAGCAAAGGAAAAACTTTAAAATGTTAGTGACGTTTGCCATAAAATAGCATTTCAAATCCAACAATACAACATATTATCCAAAAATTACTTTGAAAGACTATTTAGGTACCTGCATGTAGCCATGTATATTTGTATTGATTGTTTATTTACTCTCCATGGTGAAGCTGGCGCTGATGCTTCGATGCTAAGTGAGCTGCAGATTGTCGTGCGCGCGATTCTTTCTCTCATTTCGTTGCTGTTGATCCGGACATCCAGTTACTGTATGGTATGTACGTGCAAAATGTACAATGATCTTTCCGTAGCCAATCAGCAACGGATTGATAATTGGATGTTGGATAGTTGGGATAGTTCATGTATAGCTCGCGTTTAACTCAGTCATCTGTAAACTGTTTGTGAAAATCAAAGAGATAATACAACCTATGTTAATTCTATGGTGTTGAACTATTTTCAATTTTGCACATTTCTCGTTTTTGTTTCTTGAGTCGCTTTTCCTCACCCCCCCCCCCCTACCCCCAGTCGCCAACTCAATAACAACCCGAACGAAAAACAAAAAGTTCCGCCTCTGGCCACATGCCTTTGTCAAAATTACATATGAGTGAATACAATGTTTACATGAATGACAATTATACAAAATATATGCATCGAATTCGTCGCCGAGATTACTTCGTAAATGATCACCATTGTTCGGAAAACCACAGTTCGCCATTGTTCGGCATCATTGTTCGGAGCCCCACTGTTCGGAGCCCCACTGTTCGGAGCCCCACTGTTCGGAGCCCCACTGTTCGGAGCACCACTGTTCGGAGCCCCACTGTTCGGAACCCCACTGTTCGGAGCCCCACTGTTCGGAGCCCCACTGTTCGGAGCACCACTGTTCGGAGCCCCACTGTTCGGAGCCCCACTGTTCGGAGCCCCACTGTTCGGAGCCCCACTGTTCGGAGCACCACTGTTCGGAGCACCGTCGTCGCCGATTCGTCGGCGACGAATTCGATGCACATATTTTGTATCATTGTCATTCATATAAACATTGTATTCACTCATGTAATTTTGACAAAAGGCCTTTGGCCGAAATATCAATACAGTCTATCAGTAATTTAACGTTTTTATACATCGAGGTTAAGGTCATCAACTCTAATGGTTTTAATCATTATAATAATCATTTATTTTTAATGCAATTATTGAAATTGGAATTATACAAATATTGAAAAATTGTTTGTAAAATAAATCATGTTAAAATATCGCTTCTGAGTAAATAAATAACAAATATTTTCTGGACCCACGCGAAAGCCATTATTAGAGCTGCCATTATCGAGCACACGTACCCGGTGTGAGAATTAAAAGCCCGCACGTATGTATATAATTATAAGCCCGCACGTATAGCAATACACCAGCTGGCCAGTCAGACTCGATCAATTAACGGCCAACAGTCCTCAGACCTCACCACGACTCCGTGATATCTGCAGCAGCCGATGTTTGCTCTTCAGACATTAGTGTTTTGGTATGCCCGTGTATCCTCAGATATGATCATGACGTCTCCATTATAGTTATTGACGTCTATCGTCAACTATAAACGGGCTGACGTACGCGGAGGTGACTCAATTGTGAATCAAAATACTGACGTATGTACATTGTACAGTGACGTACAGCTAATGATGTAAACACGTTGACATTGCACCTCACACTGCCCCACATGACATGGCTTGCATGATCCAAAACCAAAATAATTAGAAGGTATGTACACTTCATTATCACGCGATATTTATGTGCGGCACAAAACGTAAATGTCGACGAATTTGCATTACGTGGTTTTGTGTCCCCTGTGTGCTATGTGGATGACTTCATTTGCATCGCATATGCTGAGTGTGGCCACCAGTAAATATCAGGTGGAACAATGTCTTGGTGTTGCCAACCCGGTTCCATCTTTAGGTTATTGCACCCTGGAAAGGTATATGATGCAATCATCGGTCATCATCATGCCTTAACCCGCGAGTTACTGGAGTTTATTTCATAACGCGACTTACTGGGGGGAGGGGGGGGGGGGCTATTTTTTTCTTGCCCCCCCCCCCCCCCTCGGACCTCCGGAACTACAGGACCGAATGTAAAAATTCAAACGAAATTCGATAGCCCTGGGAAATTTATCGAGGGAAGCATAATATTGTTGACCTCGGGGTCACTGATGACGTCACAGGTCAGGTCAAGTACAAAATGTTTGACCGTGTCAAAAGGTCTCGATGGATGGAATTGTCGCGCAAAATTTCGATATTGAACGCATAAGCGGACCATATTATCAGGGGCGGAGAATATTGAATCCATGATTGTAAACAAATTAATTCTTAATGTTTGGAAAGAAGTATATTTCAAACCACAAACCCGAGTGCGCACAAAGAAGCAACAATCAAATAGTTTATGCTAATTTCCTTCGATTTTTTTTTTACATTTGCCTCCCCAAACAAACTGTCTGGGACCGTCTTTTGCACAGAGCAAGGAGCAGGAATATAACGGTTACAACCACCATGAAATCGTCAGGCAATCTACGACTAAAGCCACTGAATGACAAAAACTATGATACCCAACACATAATATATTTATTTAGCCTATGCCACAAAATCTGAAAAACAGGATACGTACCAATACGACGATCTGGGCCTCGTTTCATAAAGCGGCGTAACCTACGAACCTACGTAGTTGACGCCAGGGGCGCAGCCAGACCTTCAGAAATGGGGGACAAGCACCTGGGAGAGGTCCCCCACCCCGCAATAAAATACCCCTGGATATGAAAAACTCTACGGATTTCGGCCACTTTATTTTGTGAGGCCCCATTTTTAGCATTTTTCTTCGTCTACTTTTGATGAGCTGGATTGGACCAGGACCCTCAGTTAGGCATTGCACTGAGCGCATTACTAATTTGTATTGGTACGTACAGGAGAGAAAACCTATCAGGTCGGGGGTCGGCTTTTGAGTGTAGGGGCGGCTGAAATGACGAAAAATGTACCCCCATTTTTATACGTGTATTTAAGCCTTTGCAGCATTTTGTATGTGGATTTTCATGTTATAGTAGGTAGGTATGTACTTGTTAGTTAGCTCCGCGAAGCGGCGCGAAATTTTTACGGTTTTGCCTGATAAAAAAAAAACAGAAAGATAGGCGGTGGGCCTTGTAGAGGATAATAAGCTAAAAATGATATTCATTCAATTCAGCGTTACGACGAACCGATGACGATGACTATGACGATGACTTCGTTATGACGATGACTACTGATGTGACGCCGCGAAGCGGCGTGAAAATGCTAATTTTAGGTCCAGGAAAAGAAATGGTAATATTGGAACCAGACCGTGAGGTCAGATGGCTTGGGGAGATGGTCCTGGCCTGTTTCCACTATGAGCTCTTCAGTCCAGCAAATTGTGCACCGCTGGAGCAGCTTCCGGGTGCCGATCTCCTCGTCTTTGCGTTCGCGTCGCTTTTTTTTCGGAACTCGGCAGACTAGCTAAACATGTAGCCTGCTTACAACTTAAAAGTGAATATTTTATGAAGGAAATGGGCCCTGGGGCAAGCAATTACCGCCAAGGAGAGCCTCTGTCAGACACTTAATGAAAATCTTTTTCCCATTTTAAAAATTTGTATAAGCAATTGCGAAACTTGTAAAATGCCGCTAAGCGGCGCGAAATTTCAGTTTTTGACACTAAATACACTAAATTTAGACACTAACTTTTGACTGCACTGCAAAGGCAGTTTTTACGATAAATTGTTAATTTTTCTCGCAAAAAGTATGTGAGTGTGTGTGTGTGTGTGTGTGTGTGTGGGGGGGGGGGTTGTCGACCCTCCCCACCTTCTAAAGATGGGGAGTTTGCCCAGACCTCTCCCCCCTCCCCGATACTCCCGTTGGCGACGCCCCTGGCTGACAAATATTGCAGCACACACTCTCCTGAGAGAAAAATGGTTACATTTTTTTTTGCACTACCATCACCCCCCGAATTCCAAAACGCATCGGACTTATCAAATTACCATTTTTTAACCCAAGAAAACATTGCACCAGGTGGGTCAGAGTACAGCACATTACCGTTCATTATGACCGCGCCGACCACGGCTACCAGGCGCTCCAGCTATAACAGGCGCTCCAGGCGACGGCTAGCAACCCCTGGACAGGCTCGAGGGCCCCGTGCACAGACTCAATGGCCCCTGGATAAGCTCGAGAGGGCCCTGAACAGACCCAATGGCCCCTTGGCAAGCCGAGAGGCCATTGCACAGACTCCATGGGTCCCTGGGCAAGCTCGATAGGCCCCTGGGCAGGTTCGAGAGGCCCCTGAACAGACTCAATGGGCCCCTGGGCAAGCTCGAGAGGTCTCTGGACAGGCTCTAGTGGCCCCTGGGCAGGCTCGAGAGGCCCCTGAACAGACTCGATGGGCCTCTGGGAAAACTATAATGGGCCACTGGGCAGGTTCAAGAGGCCCCAAAACAGACTATAATGGGCCCCTGGCCAGGCTCGCGAGGCTCCTGAACATACTCAATAGGCCCCTGAACATGCTCGAGAGGCCACTGGGCAGGTTTGTTGGGCCGTGTGTAGGCTCAATTGGCCCCTGGACAAGTGGACATGCTCTAGAGGCCCCTGGGCAGGTATTTGGGGCCCCTGAGTGGGCTCAATGGGCCCCAGGGCATGCTCGAAAGGTCCCTGGGCATGTTTTTGCGCCCTTAAGTGGGCTCAATGGGCCCCTGGACATGCTCGAGAGGCCCCTGGACAGTTTTGTGGGCCCCTCGGTGGGCTGAATGGGCCCCTGGAGATGCCCAAGAGGCCCCCTGGGCCGGCTTCGAAAGCCATTAATTGTCTCTGAGAGGCCTTGACATGCACCAGAGTGACACTTGCCTGGTTTGAGGGCTCCTCTGTGACATTTTCAAAGCCATTTAGCTAATGCAAATGGTATCTGGGCCAATCTCGGTGGGGCCCCCTGTGACCCGTAAGGGGAGGGGAAATTGCCCCCCTTGTCCCCCCCCCACACACCCGCCCCTGGCTGCGCCCCTGGTTGACGCCGATTTTGGCGTAACTTACGCCGATTCCGTTTCA
>JAXIVJ010004655.1:37500-50000 GCA_036785665.1 Chirona hameri | reverse complement strand
TCCTGTTAGATCAGCAGGTGCTGCCAGTTGTCATCATGACGTGTCATCATATTAGCTTCTCATATGTTTTATGTGCTGCCATCTATACACTGGACTGTTCCACACTAACCACAATTAGATCAGTAAATACGCATGATTCATGCCATAGCCCATATGAGTCCGTAATGGGTTGAATTCTTATTTCATACATTGCATCATGCAGTGGCGTACCGAGTATCAGGTTATGCAGGTCATGACCTGGTCCTTTGGACCCGAGGCCCCCATGCAAAGCTGGCGCCCATCCGATCAGTCACGACGCCCCTCTGCCCAGTGACGGCGCCACTCCGGCCAGTGACTCTCCTTCCGCACGGTGCGGAAGGAGAGTCCCTCCCCCCCCCCTGTAAAATTTCGCAAATATTGGTGGCGTCCCTGTCGATCGGGTGGCGCCCCTAGAGATCTCGAGATCTGTCCGTCCGATTGTCAAAAAAAAAAGAATTTGATTCCCCTCAACACGATCTACATTAAAACAAGCGAAATTTGTTATAGGGGGCAACAGGGGCGGGGGGCAAAAACGACAAATATTAGAGGTATTGGTGATCCAACACAGCTGTCATGTTTATCAACCGATTTCAACGCAAATAATGTGGATCGATAGAGATTGCATTGGTGATTGATATAGGATGATAACTTTTTAAAATTCAAAAATCATAGACGTTTTCAGGTCACTAAATTTGGGGGTAAAATAAATGCCTTATAAACAGTATTTTTCTTCTTCTTTTCGATAAATGAAATAGTGTGCTATTGTGACATCGGACACAACAGTTATACAGCATATTTACATCCATAGGCGGTGCCAGGTTAGCGAAAAAGGGAGGCAAAATATAAAAAACTTTCTGTAAACCTCTCCTTTTCAAGTCCCTGAAACCGCCTCTGCCGTGCAATATTGATTATAGTTCACTAAAGTCAACAAATTTGCACTTGTTTCAATTACCGTAAACCTATGTAACTCCCTTATACTTCATGCAGTTAGGAAGAAGCCGTGAAGATCGCATCTCCGCTATCGACATTATCGCTAAATGTCACAGAAGAAAATATTCCCAGAACTGGACCCTGTAACCGCCTCTGTTTCGGTTAGGAACTCAAAATTTTAACTCCATATGCGGAATTCAATTCTAGGAAAAGTCCCAAAATGTCACGGGTCTGCTCCTAGCCACTCGCGATATATCTGCAAAAATCCTGAGAGGTGTGCAGAATCTGCCCCCTGACACTAATTGGGTTAACCCGCGCCGCGCCAGGGGAGGGGGTGTTTAGACACCCCCCTCGACGATAGCGAAAAAACGGCGGCGCTGCGCGTCGCCGTTTTTCTCACAGCTGTTCGGGCATCAGACCATCAGATTTGTTTAGATTTCCAATCTGGACCATCGGACCATCAAACCATCAGGAAAATCCTGATTGAATTATGCTGGGTAGGCCTACCTCCATTGACCCATAATTTTAACGAAACTAATGCCATTTTAATGACACATTAAAACATTTTAAAAATGTGTAAATTTGTCATTATAGCCTGTTGTTGACATTATAGTCATTAATTATAGTCATAGTTGCCTTTTCTTTATCAAACAAAATGTCAAACCAATGATATGAATGCAATATTTAATTTACATAAAAAACATGGTAAATATAAATGACTAAAACTGTTGAGTTTACAACACAACCCTTAAATTTGTTACCGAGCGGGCGGGAAGCGCCCGTGAGGTTTCTCGTCTACTTACCAGACAAATTTACATTTGACCCGGCCTGACCCGGCCATACAGACGCTTTTCGGAAGGTAATAACTTTGCAACCGCTGCTCCGATTGAGATCGAGTTTTCACCATTGTTCGCCACGAGCCCACCAACCCCCAGTTCATCCCAGCCCAGGCCCATGAACACCAAGCCCAGGCCCGGACCAGGCCCAGACAAATTAATAATATTGAGGCCCAGGCCCAGTCCGGCCCGTTCAGATTAGGCATATGATTATTTTCACAAAATTTGCAATCATTATCCTAACATATTTACTTGTATACTATAAATGTAAAACAATGAACCAACTATGCTAACCAAAAAACAAACAGCCACAGCCACAGCAACAGTGTGTTGCTGTGTAAGTGAATTCCGGGCTAAAATATTGTTGAGCTCTGAAATGAGCTTGTGCGACGCGCGCATTACTTCAAATTGTCGGGCCCACGCCCATCCAGAGCCCAGTGATTTCCTTAAAGTTGAGGCCCGGTCCAGGCCCAGCCCAGGCCCAGCCCATGGCCCATAGGGTCAGCCCAGCCCATGGCGAACTCTGGTTTTGACCATGGGATAGGATTATCAAGTCAATTTTGATTTTGTTATGGTGCGTTCTGATAGGGGTGATACCACAGCGCGTGGCACACGCAAACGTCGAAATGAACACAAATAATTCTTGATCAAAAATGGCTTGATTTATCTAAGCATTCGTTTTTTTTATACGCTGAAGCATGCAGCGCTCATGACATACTCCCTTTTGGCGGATTCGAGAAAGGAGATCATGTACAATTTAATAATAATGAATTTTTATGTTGACATTCATGGAGACCTGGCAATTTTTGTGGAGGACTAAAACGACTAAAAGGACTAAAAGGACTATGTGTTACTACCACGTGTGCTCCCGTACCGTTTCATATTTCAAACCTGTTTTAGCTTTACCAGTGCGCGCCCGCTCGGTCATCGCCCAAAAAGGCGATTTACTGGTGTAAAATCAATGTCAAATTCGAAATCAGCGTCTAAAAATATACTAAAAAATCACGAGGTAAAGAAGGTCACCTTAAGTCATCAGAGGTCAGTGACCTCGGCTGACTTCTGAAAGGTCATTATATCAGTGGAAACCACATAGTCTCCTATCACATCTGCTCATATGCTCCTGAACAGCGAACACTCAGAAAGTGCATAAGATACAAGCGTCAATGTTACAGGATGCCAGTTGCGCTTGACATGACCTTGCTAAACAGGTCATAGGTCACGGGGAATATTTCAAAGAATGAAAAAGGTAATCATCAAGATAGTAGAGCAGAAGCGAGCGCAACCCGATAAGTTAACATAATTGCACAGTTTTTTTGTACTTGATCCCCACAAACCGACCGCCTGGCACCGCCTCTGAGACAATCTTCGTAAATATCGCACTGTCCTGAATATAGCGCAATAATGTCGAATGAAAGCGCTGGATAAATGACACTTTTGATACATTTATGGCGCATCCACGTTAATGGCAGGATCTGACAAGTATCGTCTTCAAGCGCAAAAGTATGGAACATTTTTTACTGTCTAATACAAGCGCCCGTATTGCACAGTAAAGTGCTTGAAAATGGCGCAATGCGCTCGTAGCTCACTGCATCTTGTCGTGTTTGAGAAAAATCACTGGCAATCGCGACGCAGGTCGACATGTCTAATTTCTCAAAACATAAATTTTGAAGTAAATAGCTAGTTTTATAGGAAAATTTAAGTACCGGTACGTTTTTTTTATGAACATATCCGTCAAATCATACCATCAACGACATATAAATGTGCCGTTAGAAAAAAAAACGAAATGTCACGCATTCCGGTTCAACATCCGGTTAAGGTTTACAACTTTCACTAGGTATTGTGGCCTAAAGCATATTTATCGTTTTCCAATTAGAAATACATGATTATAGATATTAGAGAACTTAACAAAGCTGTAAGGGCAATAAAGAGCGCGAAATGGCCTCCAAGACGCATATTAATATTAATTAGTTCGTTCATAAATGCAGAAATTACAGCCACCCTCCAACAAAAACTCGACCATTAAAGCCAAATTTGGGCTGTCAAACAACGTTGCAATTTAACAACGATTTGTCGGATTACGGTGCAGTTTCGAACATAATTTTAAATATGCATATTTCTCACTTGCTATGCATGAAGACATTGGCAAAGTGGCACATGCGATTTCGGGATGCGTTTATTTACCTTTCTGCAAAGTTTGCCGGGATTATATTATATTTTCTTAGAGATATTTGTAGTTTTAAGAAATGTTTATCACGAGCGCATTTTAGGTGTGTAATTTGCGGCTACTGTCGTGTTTCGGTGCTGTCGATTTTAACTGCGCAAAGTAGAATCTAAGCGCAACAATGTTTGATTATAGAGTAATCGGATTCACCGGTGATTATCACGCTCTCGACGCTTCTAAGGTCGCTGACCAATAGTGAAAGTGTGCCAGTGGGTTGGCGCTCGGAAGTTGGCGCTCGGAAGGCACCCTATGGTTCTGCAGTCGTTTTCTCGCCAATAACTTTCTATCTACAGGTCACATTGAGTGCAGACACACGCTCACACACTTCACCACCACCGCCTTCACGACAAACTCAGCGTTCCTTCCATGGCCGGCGCCGTTTAATTCATTCTGATCTCCGGAATCTCCGGCGGCCATTCCCGTCTATCCGGCCCACAGTGACGTCACACGGCAGCTACTGTCCGTCGGCGGACAGTGACCTTCCGGAGAGGGGAGGCTGGCCGAGGCGAGCCGAGCCGCGCCCCGCCGAGCCGCGCCTGGCCGAGCCGAGCCGCGCTGAGCCGGGCCGACTGGGTCGAGACCGGTTGGCGGAGCCGTGGCTCGCCGCCGTTCAGAAACGGTGCGGGGGGGGGGGGGGAGAGATGGGTGTCGAGGGCACCCTGCTCCCATGGGTGGTTTTAGTGACCAGGGGAGGGAAGGACAAGAAGTTTCAATGCAATTTTGGAAAACAACGTTTGACATCATGCGTTGAAAAGCAGGATAACCAAATCAGCTATTTAGTCAGAAACGTCGTCACATTATCGCCGGACGCCTGTCCATTTTAGGAGGAGAGAAGACGTTTTCTAAACCGGGTACCAACTTTGTCTTACATTTTCCTTATAACGGTCTCGCACGGATGCGTGCCAAACGAGCGGCGGAAAAAACAACACACGGCTCAAACCGTAGTTGCGAGGAAAATTTATTGTCGCGTGGATATAGACTCGGGCAATGAGGGTCAATGACTACAAATATGGATCTTAAATCACTCCACGAAACCCAACAATAAGGGCACTGGTTACGAGCGAGCGCGTAGTACTCGCTCGTCCTTCCGTGGTACAGGGTGTCCGGAAAAAACATACTTTGGATTTTAGCTCGTGCTTCAATATGCACGCGCCAATTTTTTTGAAACTTGTCATGATTATTACTGGGAACGTGGAAAAACCGATGAACACAGAAATAAGTCCTTTGAGATGTTTTTTTTTTAATATTGCAAAAGCGTTTTGTGTGGAAGACTACATTCCAGGGTGAATCCCATGGTGTCCGGAAAAAAACTACTGGGATTTTCCGCAATAATTTCGGTTATAAACAAACAATATTACAATTTCGCGTATCGTTATATTCACCAGTTCATGGCAAAACAGATAAGCCATGACATTTGTACAGACACTGCCTCCGTCAGCCTCAAGGCGGAGGTTGCGTGGGCACCCTATTCCCCGGACCTCAGCCCATTGGATTTCTTTCTGTGGGGAGACCGTGTTTACAAAGGTAAAGGACCATGATTACGAAGAAAGGCCCAGAACAACAGAAGACCTGAAGCGCGCCATCATCGCAGAAGTCGGCCGCATGCCCTCAGCGATGATCGACAAAGCTGTCGACCATCTGCAGACTGTGCGACTGCCTCAGCTGATCCGCCGGAAGGGGGCGCACATCGAGCATCTTCTGTAGGAGGCTGCACTGTGAGCTGTGACTGACAGAGGGAGTCTCTGTACAAATGCCATGCAGTATCTGTTTTGCCATGAACTGGTGAATATAACGATACTCGATTAAAAACAAAATATTGTTTGTTTATAGTAGAAATTATTACGGAAAATCACAGTATCTTTTTTTCCGGACACCCTGGAACACACCCTGGAATGTAGGCTTCCTCACAAAACGCCTTTTCAATATTAAAAAGCATCTCAAAGGACTTGTTTCTGTGTTAATCAGTTTTGCCACGTTCCAAGGTATAATCATGCGAAGTTTCAAAAAAAATTGGCACGTGCATATTGAAGCACGAGCTAAAATCCAGAGTACGTTATTTTCCGGACACCCTGTATATGGGAAAAATCTGAATATGAGCGGCCCGGCCCGGCCCGGCCCGACCCGGCCCGTGGCGACGCTTTTGAGAAGCTAATATCTCTGCAACCGCACGTCCGATTGACAAACTGGGTTCTTTGCAGAGCAGCCCCATCCAACTTAACCTGTGTGAGACCAGTGCCGACTCATGTGGGTGATTACCACTGCGCGTGGCGCGTGCCGCGTGAAGGGTGTTAAAAAGTGTTTTCTCGTAAAAACTCAGCAACGACTGGGCCGATTGTGATCAAATTTGGTGTGTCGTTAGGGACCTCTCAGCCGCCACTTTCCCAAAAGTCAGGGGTGGGGTGCCTCTGTACGTGCGCACGTGCACACCCCTATTCTATATCTCAGGAACGGCTGAGCCGATTGTGTTCATATTTGGTGTGTAGCTAGGGACCTCTCAGCCACCTCTTTCCCACACGTCAGGGGTGGGGTGCCTCTGGACGTGCGCACGTGCGCACCCTTTTTGTGTGTCTCGGGAACTACTTTCCCGATCGAGGTGAAATTCACCGTACTTTTCGTTCGCGATCGCTCGTTCATCGCCGACTACTGAGCTTACTGGTAATTATAATGCGTGGAAGACAAGCTGATGTCATTTGCATACAAGTACAGCAAACCAATACAGCACGGGCGCGCCATTAAACGTGCAGAGAGTTCCCGAATGGGGATCTCTGAGGGAGATAAGGCGATGGATGTTCGTGCAAACAGTACAATAGTCATTGTCCGACTGTGAAGCAATTGTCCACCTCCTCTTTTGAATGTAGTTTAATTCCGGCAATGAGTACTTCGACCATCGGCAAAGCAAAGTGTGCATGTCGGGTGAAATTGTAGTTAAATACGCGATCAAGGAGAGAAATGCACGTGCGCACGTGCACACCCTATTCTATATCTCAGGAACGGCTGAGCCGATTAAGTTCAAATTTGGTGTCCGGTTAGGGACATCTCAGCGGCCACTTTCTCATAAATCAGGAGTGCGGTGCCTGTGCACGTGGGCACGTGCGCACCCAGGGGCCCGGGAACGATTTCAAAGTGTGTGTGTGTGTGTGGGGGGGGGGGGGGGGCATAACCAATTTTGACTAGCCATCCCATTTTTCTTCGGCGGATTTCGACTTTCACTTCAACTGGAGCCCTACAGTCAAAATGAATGCTAATTTTAAAACACTTTAAAATGAAAAGAAATGTATTTTCATACTTGATAATTATATATCACCATGATTGTAAAACACTGGAGATTGCATTAATAATAATCTCGGACAGGTCCATTGTATCGGCTTTCAACACTGGTGCCGTTTTTGCGGAAACAGATTTCGGCTCTCCTCTGAAAGATATGCCGCACCGCATGCCTGATACCTTCCGGTTAGAACCATCCACGCTTCACGGAGTGTTGCAGGAGGGTTGTGCAAAATTCGGTGAACGCCACCCACCAGAACCAATAGTCCAGGGGAAATACGTCTGGACTGCGAAGTGCCACGATATTCGTCAACAACAGCCGCACTGCTGCTGTCTATGCACGGGGGCCTATGACACCATTTTGCTGCAGATAAGGTCTCTTCTGACGGTCAGAGACGGTCTCTTCTGACGGTCAGAGACGGTCTCTTCTGACGGCCAGAGACGGTCTCTTCGGACGGTCAGAGACGGTCTCTTCTGACGGTCAGATACAGTCTCTTATGACGGTCAGAGACGGTCTCTTCTGACGGTCAGAGACGGTCTCTTCTGACGGTCAGAGACGGTCTCCTGACGGTCAGAGACGGTATCTTCTGGCGGTCAGAGACGGTCTCTTATGACGGTCAGAGACGGTCTCTTCTGACGGTCAGAGACGGTCTCCTGACGGTCAGAGACGATCTCTGCTGACTGTCAGAGACGGTCTCTTCTGACGGTCAGAGACGGTCTCTGCTGACTGTCAGAGACGGTCTCTTCTGACGGTCAGAGACGGTCTCTTCTGACAGTCAGAGACGGCCTCTTCTGACGGTCAGAGACGGTCTCTTCTGACGGTCAGAGACGGTCTCTTCTGATGGCCAGAGACGGCCTCTTCTGACGGTCAGAGACGGTCTCTTCTGACGGTCAGAGACAGTCTCTTCTGACGGTCAGAGACGGTCTCTTCTGACGGTCAGAGACGGTCTCTTCTGACGGTCAGAGACAGTCTCTTCTGACGGTCAGAAACAGTCTCTTCTGACGGCCAGAGACGGTCTCTTCTGACTAGAGCCCTTCATGGGACACATTTTCAGCCCCCATTCCGTCCCAGCCCATTCAGCCAGCCCCAAACCCGTTCCAATCCAAATCCAAATCCGAATTCATAATCCCATTCCCACCCGTTTCAGCATATTTCACTTTTTGTAGTGCTAAAAAATGATATGGTCTGTCCCAAATCCGTTCCAACCCGTTACATTGGACCCCATTCCCACCCATTTCCATCCCGTTCCATGGCCTCATGGGGATTCCCATTCCATGAAGGGCTCTACTTCTGACCTTTTGGCATACCTGAGGTCTGAGGCCATCTTGGCGTAGCTCCAGGTTCACGACAAATGGTACACAGATGTAACACCCTGCTGACGATGGCTGGCATTGCGATTGCGTCCAAAATACAGAGTTGTCAAGTTTCCAAATTGGCGCTTAACCCGCGCGGCGCTGGGGGGGGGGGGGGGTAAATTTTACCCCCCCTCCCGGATTTTCTCCATAACTTGACAACTATGACAGGTATCAAAGTGAAACTTACGGTAGCTTATGGTGCATCAATTCTACGTCTTCTGCCATTTTTTTTAATTCGTGCAAATTGGTGGCAGATAATGACGTTTTAGTGACGTCATGCCATGTCATTTTTGGTGAAAAAACGTTAAATGTTTGAAAAATCGTAGAAAATAGCGTGCTACTGAAAATTGCAAATACAAGGCGTCAAAAGAAGGGAAATAACATTGTCTTTGACATGGCTATCTCAGATTTGCAAAATTTTGGGGTTTTGACCCCCAAAAATGCAAAAAACTGATTTTTGGGGAAGAATTTCCACAAAAGTTTTTTGTTTGAAGATTTAAAAAAAAAACGGCAGACATATTAGAGAACCGAGTATGAACGATGTTCAAACCAAATTTCAAAGCAATTTCTTTATTTTTGACTGACTTATGGCTCTCTAAGAACAAGTAACTCATGACGTAATTTTTTTTAATTGCGTTTTTTTGCTTTTACTGACCAGATACAGACAAATAAATGCCACCACTGTATTTCGAAGACAAAACTAGTCTAGAAACATGCAATGTTTATTTAGATTAATCAATTTCAAATTTTGACCTGACCTTGACCTGAGGACGATTATATGGTGTCAGGCTGTGAAAATGGCTGCTTCTATCGAATTATAAGTGTAAAATAACCCATACAACATGTGTCGCATGGCTTTCGTAGACCTGTGACCTTGTGTGACCTGACCTTGACCTTGACCTTTGCTTACAATTTCCCTTTTACTTATGCGGGAAATGCATTATACACTCTGGAGCATTTTGTGAGATAATAGTTGCAATATAAGGCTTTGGATGGAAAGTATAGCCCCAAGAACTCAAATACTTACATTTTACATTTGACCTGACCGTGACCTGACATGTGACCTTATTTTAAGAATTTCGAGTATGCATTCGATTCTTCTCGTTGAGAGCTTGCGATCGCCGCATTGCGCGTCTCGCTGCGGTTATTGGTTCGGAAGATACGAGGGGGGTAAAATTTACCCCCAGCGCCGCGCGTTCGGCTGGAGACCCCAGCGCCGCGCGGGTTAAATTTAAGTGCAGATGCGTCTTTTGTGTTTCTTCTGACCATGATCCAATGAAACCATAGCAAAACTGACACAATAAACATGAAACATGAAAACATCTTCAGAAGCAAATGACAGCGCTCCTCATAAAAAATCCTCTAAGTCTTCCTTCTGAAGATTAACCCGGCAGTCACTGGGGTATATTCTGTAACACGACTCACTGTGGGGGGCTTTTTTTAGCCCCCCCCCCTGGTATCTTCAGAACCAATGATCGCAGCGGGACGCACAGTGCGGCATTCGAAAGCGCTCAATGAGATAAGCCTAACGCAAACTTAAAAATGTCAAATTAAGGTCACATGTCAGGTCACGGTCAAGTCAAACGTCAAAATCGAGGTATTTTAGTTTATGGACAATACTTGCCATCCATGGCCTTCGATTGCGCCTATAATCACCCAAAGCGATGTCAAAAGTATGATACATATCCCACATGAGCTAAAGTGAGATTGTTGGAAAAAATCAAGGTCAAGGTCAGGTCACAAAAGGTCACTACACACAAAATATCTACGAAAGTCATGCAGCACATGTTTTATGGATGCTTTTACGCGTAGAATTCGATAGAGGTCGTCATTTTACCACCTGACTTCATTTACGTGAAGATAGTGTCAAGTTCAGGTCAAGTTCAGGTCACTGAAGGTCAAAATTTGAAATTGATAAATCGAAATGAAAAAACATGTTTCTATATCAGTTTTATCTAAAACAAACAGTGCTGACATTTATTTGTCTGTATCCGGTCAATAAAAGCCAAAAAACGCAATTAAAAAATATGACGTCATGATTTACCCATACTTTATATGCCATGACAGTCAAAAAAGATGATATCATTTTGAAATTTTGTATGGCAGTTGCCCATATGTTGTTATCTGACATATATTCCGGTTTTTTCAATATCTTTGAAAAATTTGATTTTGTGAGCATTTTTGCACAACAAAAAATTGTGAAATTTTTGGGGTCAAAAACCATTTTTTTTTTATTTCGAGATAGCTGATTTATAGCCCTTGCAATCTTATACCTTTTAGGTTTTTTGGATTCCATTTTGCTTCAAATACAGCTTTTGTACGGCTTGGCAAAATTTAGCCGATTTTGGTGTCAAAATCATTTTTGTTTTGTTTAAAAGGTGTAAAAATGATGCCCGGAAAGGTACTGAAATTTTTCCATCGATATCTGGATTAGTTATTGAAATATTCCTGATATTTCTAAGGGGGGGGGGGGGCTAAACCCCCCCCCCCCAGTGACTCGCGGGTTAACGAAATATTTGTTATAGGTACTCTGCTCACCCCAATCATGCCTACCCGCCTTGGGGTCACTGGCAGCTATCTGCACTTTGAGGCGTCATGACCAGAGGCGGATTCATGAGGGGGAATAGGGTCATGCCCCCCGAAACAACTTTTTATAAATCGGCCGAAAATAACTCCACCGGATTTGACAAAAAAACATCTAAGCACCTTCTACTAAGGCATGATTGTTTTAAATCATTTCTTAATGCACTATGGAGCAAAACTCCGATGAGTGATTAACGCAAGTTAACGGAAGCGTGCAAGGGAAATTGTCGAAAATACCTTTATCCCAAACCAACGTGTTTTGTTTTCGATCGATAGTATACCGGGCTATTACGATATAATAAACTCTGAACTGAGTCGACGTAAAATTGGTTCAGGAGTCTGCCTAACTTTAAGACTAGCATCCAGATAATCAGAATTGAAGAGTTTTGGGGATAATGAGAAAATTTCGCAATCTACGCCACAACCCATACCATTCACATATTTGTTATCATAATTCAATGTTCCAGGTTATTTGTTTCTCATGTAATGCCTACCTTGCCGTGAAGAATAAAACGATTTTTAGGGAATGATAAGATCAGCCACGCAAAATTTGGTAGAGATGCCCAACTGTCCGGAAGCTGGAGAAGGGAGAGCAAGCACTCCCTCTTCCACCTCTGTTCCCGGGCCAGTCATGGCCATGGAGCGTGACGCCTAAACGACTAAAATCGGAAGAAAATTTACTCATTTTTCGATTGAAAAGGAATTCCAAGGAACTTTAAATAAGAATGCTGGTTTTAAAGCACCTATTAACCCGCGAGTTACTGGGGTATATTTCATAACGCGACTTAATGGGGGGGGGGGGGGCTATTTTTGCCCCCCCCCCTCGGATCTCCGGAACTACTGGACCGATTGCAAAAATTCAAACGGCATTCGATAGCCCTGGAAAATTTATCGAGGGAAACATAATATTGTTCACCTCGGGTTCATCGACATTTTACATTTTACCCCCTCCCGTATTTTCTCAATAACTCAAAAACTATAAGAGATAACGACGTCAAACCTGCAGTACCTTATGCGGCATCAATTCTACATCTTCTTACAAAACTTCACTGAAACTAAGGTAGTACTTGGGAAGATAATGACGTTATAATGATGTCATGTTATGCCACTTTTGGTGGAAAAACGATAAATGTTTGCAAATTCGTAGAAAATAGAGTTTTGAAGCAAATTACAAATCAAAAACGTCAAAAGAAATTAAATGAGATTGTCTTCAAAATGGATATCTCGGATTTGCAAAATTTTTGGTTTTTGATCCCCAAAAATTCAAAAACTTTTTTTTGGGAAAATTTCTG
>JAXIVJ010004655.1:0-32500 GCA_036785665.1 Chirona hameri | reverse complement strand
CAGCGGTGACGGCCGGAATATTACACTCCCATCAGTTACATACTCCGCCATGTAACTCCTCACCTGGCAGCGGTGACGGTCGGAATATTACACTCCCATCAGTTACATACTCCGCCGTGTAACTCCTCACCTGGCAGCGGTGATGGTCGGGTTATTACACTCCCATCAGTTACATACTCCGCCGTGTAACTCCTCACCTGGCAGCGGTGATGGTCGGGATATTACACTCCCATCAGTTACATACTCCGCCGTGTAACTCCTCACCTGGCAGCGGTGATGGTCGGGATATTACACTACCATCGGTTACATACTCCGCCGTGTAACTCCTCACCTGGCAGCGGTGATGGTCGGGATATTACACTCCCATCAGTTACATACTCCGCCGTGTAACTCCTCACCTGGCAGCGGTGATGGTCGGGATATTACACTACCATCAGTTACATACTCCGCCGTGTAACTCCTCACCTGACAGCGGTAATGGTCGGGGTATTACACTGCCATCAGTTACATACTCCGCCGTGTAACTCCTCACCTGGCAGCGGTGATGGTCGGGGTATTACACTCCCATCAGTTACATACTCCGCCGTGTAACTCCTCACCTGGCAGCGGTGATGGTCGGGGTATTACACTCCCATCAGTTACATACTCCGCCGTGTAACTCCTCACCTGGCAGCGGTGATGGTCGGGGTATTACACTCCCATCAGTTACATACTCCGCCGTGTAACTCCTCACCTGGCTGCAGTGATGGTCGGGATATTACACTCCCATCAGTTACATACTCCGCCGTGTAACTCCTCACCTGGCTGCAGTGATGGTCGGAATATTACACTCCCATCAGTTACATACTCCGCCGTGTAACTCCTCACCTGGCAGCGGTGACGGTCGGGATATTACACTACCATCAGTTACATACTCCGCCGTGTAACTCCTCACCTGACAGCGGTAATGGTCGGGGTATTACACTCCCATCAGTTACATACTCCGCCGTGTAACTCCTCACCTGGCAGTGGTGATGGTCGGAATATTACACCACCATCAGTTACATACTCCGCCGTGTAACTCCTCACCTGGCAGCGGTGATGGTCGGGATATTACACTACCATCAGTTACATACTCCGCCGTGTAACTCCTCACCTGGCAGCGGTGATGGGCGGGATATTACACTCCCATCAGTTACATACTCCGCCGTGTAACTCCTCACCTGGCAGCGGTGATGGTCGGGATATTACACTACCATCAGTTACATACTCCGCCGTGTAACTCCTCACCTGGCAGCGGTGATGGTCGGGATATTACACTCCCATCAGTTACATACTCCGCCGTGTAACTCCTCACCTGGCAGCGGTGATGGTCGGGATATTACACTCCCATCAGTTACATACTCCGCCGTGTAACTCCTCACCTGGCAGCGGTGATGGTCGGGATTCCCATGCCGTCGCCAATGAAGACGATGATGTTTTTCGCCTGGTTACGATTCGGCTCATTGTTCAGAGCCGTCTCCAGCTCACCCTCCGCCTCGCGATACCAAAACACATTATCTGAAAACAAAAACATGTCAACAATACAAACTTTAGTGGACTAAAGAATATGGAACAGACACTGTTAAAATCCAGTTTGTATTTCCTTGTCAACCTTCAGCTCAGATGTAGCTCTGCGTAAGGACGTATGGTTAACAGAGCAATTTGGATGCGTTCTACCCTCCAGCGCGGATCCATAATTTTCTTAGGCTAGGGGCTTCAGGCCCGAGGGCGACATATTTCCTCGGTGACAGGGGCGGCATGGTCCAGCCAATATGTAAATTAAACAGGTCAAATATGTCTCTTCCTTAACCCGCGACCCGGGGGGGGGGGGGGGGGGGGGCAGAATCGGCCCCGTCACGGATGTTCTCAATAACTTGAAAACTATGATAGATATAGACGTGAAACGTTCCGTACCTTATGTTGCAACCATTCTACGTCTACCAGAGTTCGTAGACGTATACATATTTATTTTTGACCGACTTATGGTTCTCAAGTATGCTTAACTCATGACGTTTTTTATATTGCATGTGCTGCCTTTTAATAGACAAGTTTCACGTTGTGGGAATTTTGGCTTAACATTAACACAAATAAATAGCATATACTAAACTTCAGCCATTTTGTCGAAAGATGCATAGTTGCAGCAAAAACAAATTAACCAAGTTTGCAAAAATCCATTGTTAAAAAATGTTCTTGATGCGCAAACGAACCATGACCACGTGCATACAATGAACAAATTGTATACACTGTTGCATAGTTGCAGTCAGGAATCAATGTAATAACATAATGTATGCATGCATATTGAACGCACGTATACATATACACACATACATACACATACATACACATACATATACATACACACACATACACACACATGCAAATATACTTACATTTGCATACACATACATACATACACACATATATACATGTATACACACATACACACATACATATACACATACACACATATACATATACATACATATACACACATATATTCATATTCTTATGAATTCATATATTATGTTGAATATATGTTGTATAATCAAAATTTACTACACCTATGATATGTAGTACAATGCAAAATAAAAGTACTGTATTATTACGGTGTTGTTAAGTTGCAGGAGTTTTATTCTTAGTATTGACTAAGAAAGTAATTCTTAGATAATTGTTTAATAATAGACTTTGAATCAGGAATCATTTGTATTAATGGAAACATTGGTCCTATTACTTTGTTCCATAGCCTCGGTCCAGCCCATGAAACAGTGTGAGTTTTGTATACTTTCCAAGAGAATATTTCCTCAAGATGGTGGATGGTGAATGGTTCGGCCAGTCCTACTAGGGTGAGGTATAACAAAAATCTGGTCTTTACATGAGGCAAATCAAACTTGAGTTTCATGTGCATCAATAATATCATTTGTTGGTTTCCAATGTCTTTCACACGAAGTAGCTTTAGTTTTTTGTTTAAATTGGAGCAGAATGTGCTAGTCTAGATTGCCCATCTACTATTCTAACAACACGTTTCTGAAATTTCTCTATTTTATTTAGGTGAAGAGAGTATGTGTTGGTATACAGAAAACAGCAATAATTCACGTGAGACAAAAAGAGGGAGTTGTAAAGCAAAAACAGATGATCGGAATTGATAAAAATATTTTACTCTGCTGATTATGCCTGCATTTCTACACAGAACTGCGTAAAGCTTAGCAATGTGTGTATTCCATTTTGAAATCATCATCAATAAATACGCCAAGGTATTTAACAGTTTTTACACGCTTAATGTCAGCACCATCCGATTGAAGTGATACTGCAACTTGTATCTTTTTGTTAGTATAAATCCGATATGTCTTATCAGTATTTAGAGTAAGCTGGTTTGCTTGAAACCATTCTGCTATTTTTGGCATAAGAATGTCCAGAGTATTTTGCAATGCATGTTCGTTTCTACCTTCAACACGGATAGCAGTGTCATCAGCATATAAATACGAGGTCATTTGATCACACATATATGCGGAAAATCATTTATATATATAATATAAATAGAAGCGGTCCTAAGATTGATCCCTGAGGGACTCCGATTCCATTCGGAAGGAAATTTGATCTAGATTGATCTATTTGGACACATTGTTTGCGGTCAGTTAGATATGATTTTATCATATTGTATGCATCATGTGTTATTCCATAGCTCTGCATTTTTTTAGTAGAATATCTATGTTTACCGTATCAAACGCTTTACGTAAGTCTAGATATATTCCACATACAATACTACTTGATTCAAGTGCACTAGTTATTTTATCTTGGAGAAGGAGTATAGGCATATAAGTGGTCATGCCTTTTCTAAACCCAAACTGGTTTTCGCTAAGGATATTATGTAAAGCCAAATGGTCATTCAAACGGGTGTAAATTAGTTTTTCTAGAAGCTTAGAAATGACAGGAAGCAGGCTAATCGGTCTGTAATTATTGAATTGTTGCTTATTACCTGCTTTATAAATCGGCTTCACTTCTTTAACAAATTTGGAAATGTGTTCTGTTTTAAACGAGGATTCATACAGTGAACAACCTCGCCTATAATTGCCATGAACGTCGCTTTAAATATACGTATATATATTTTATCATGACCACCACCTACTATCCGCATATCGTTCACAATTTGCTTAACCTCTTCTTCATCTGTATCTGTGAAGGTATCAAGGGCGTTTCCTACGAAGTTAGGAATGCAATTTAGCGAGTTACTATTTGTATGACCTGTGCTATTTTTTTAATTCTTTACCGATACTTGTAAAGAAGGCATTAAAACTTTCAGCGATTTTTTCAGCACCTCGAACTAAACCATTATTCGTTTTGAATGCGTCTGAAATTTTTCACTTTGGGGTGAGCCTTTAGAAAGTTCATTAAGAATTTTCCATGTTTTTTTGGGGGTTGGCATTTTTAAGTTCATTGTGTATATACAATCTTGTTGATTCCCTAATAATACTCTACAGTCAGTGGTGCCACATACTGCCACTCTACAGTCAGTGGTGTCACACACTGCCACTCTACAGTCAGTGGTGCCACACACTGCCACTCTACAGTCAGTGGTATCACACACTGCCACTCTACAGTCAGTGGTGCCACATACTGCCACTCTACAGTCAGTGGTGCCACACACTGCCACTCTACAGTCAGTGGTGCCACACACTGCCACTCTACAGTCAGTGGTGCCACACACTGCCACTCTACAGTCAGTGGTACCACACACTGCCACTCTACAGTCAGTGGTGCCACACACTGCCACTCTACAGTCAGTGGTGCCCACACACTGCCACTCTACAGTCAGTGGTGCCCACACACTGCCACTCTACAGTCAGTGGTGCCACACACTGCCACTCTACAGTGGCAAGTGTCATTACGTGTAGGTCCTTCAGACGGTTTGATCTCGTAGGTTTTGAAGATGCGCTTATGGCAACCGACTGGTCTCCTGTATTTTCTGCCGCAAATGTCGCTGATGCCTGGTCCGCCTTTCTCGAGGGAATGACCCCTATTGTCTCATGCTATGCACCAGTGAAGTCCTTTACTGTACGTAACCCGACCGCCCCTCCGATGTCCGACAGTACCCGTATTTTGATTATGCAGCGAGCCATAGCTCTGAGAGTGTATGGTCATGGCTCAGATCAGTACCGCTCAGCAAATCGCCTTGCTAGAGCTGCGTTCAGGGCTGACAAGCGCCGGTACGTGGGCGACCGCATTCTCGAGCAGGGGAGAGCTAGTTGCTGGAAATCCGCCCGAGACTTATTGGGTAGCAAGAGGTCGAATGCCCAGGTGTTACCATCTACCTCGCATGACGACATGAACGCATTTTTTGTTAATGTCGGTCCGACCGTGGCGGCCGAGCTGGAGGCGCAAGGTCCACCTCCCTCTCTCCCCACTCGTTTGCCGAGAGTGGGAGCTTGTTACTTTTCACTGCATCCAATCAGTATGAGTGCCCTACACCGCATCGTCTTTAGTATGCGGAACTCCCCGGCTCGTGGTGCTGACGGCCTCTGCATCCGTATCCTGAAGCTCGCCTTCAATTCCATCGGCCACGTCCTTCTCTTCCTCATCAACTCCTGCATCACGACCAACGACGTGCCTACCTCCTGGAAACACTCCCTTGTGTATCCAATCCATAAATCCGGCAATCCTTCTGATCCTTCCAACTTCCGCCCAATTTCAATACTTCCGGTCATAGCCAAAATAGTGGAGCGGGCGGTGCAACGCCAGCTCTACTATTACCTTTCATCCAACCATCTCCTTGCTCCTACCCAGCACGGTTTCCGCCCGCGGCACTCTACGGAGACGGCGCTCACTTGTATCACTGACCACATGCTCTCGGCTGTCGACTCTGGTAAAATTGCTTTGCTTTGTTTGATTGACTTAAGCAAATGTTTTGACGTCATTCACCATGGAAAACTGTTAGTCAAACTTCAGGCTCTCGGCATAGACACTTTGTGGTTCCAAAATTACTTGCACGGTCACACTCAGAGTGTTAGCTTCCCTGGCTCTGATGGCAAGATTGTAACGTCCACTCCGCGTGATATAAATCAAGGGGTCTTTCAGGGCTCATCGCTCGGACCCATTCTCTTCAGCGCGTTTGCAAATGACTTGAGTCTTCATGCGGCTGATGCGATTGTGGTGCAATATGCCGATGATACTCAAGTCATGATTTCGGAACCAAAATCTTGTATGCCAGCGCTTATCGCCCGCATGGAGTCGGCTCTCGCTTCTCTTGGGGACTACTTTCATTGCAATGGGCTTAAAGTTAACGTAAGGAAGTTCGAACTCCTTACCATCGGATCACGACAAAATTTGCGCTCACTTGCTCAGTTTACTATCAAGTTCCGTGACACTTACCTGGTACCTCACTCAGAGGCACGCAACTTGGGTGTCATTTTTGATCAGCACCTCACCTGGGACGCTCATGTGTCAGCCCTCTGCCGTAAGTGCTGCGGTATCCTTGTCAGTCTATCCCATATCCGTCACTACCTCCCGTCACAAATACTTCCCGAAATCGTCACCGCCCTAGTGTTCTCTCACATTCGTTACTGTTTGGTCGTGTACGGAAACGGCTCTGCCAAAAACCCGCATCGCATTCAAAAACTCATCAACTTTGCAGCGCGAGTCGTTTCCGGAAAACGCAAGTTTGACCACATTTCGGAGGTGCGGGAAGCACTGGGGTGGCTCGATGCTCCCGACCTCTTCCTTTATCAAACCCTCTGTCTTCTCCATAAAGTCCGCAGCACCGCTGAGCCGGAGAGTCTCGCCGGTCTATTTTCTCACAACTGTGAGAGACCGGCGCACTCTCGAACGACCCGACAGGACCACTACCTATCTCTTCCTCGGGTCAGGACAGAGGCCGGAAAGAGGCGCTTTGCCTACCGCGCTGCGCGCAATATGAACGGTCTGCCACGCGACTTCGAGTGCATGTCTGCTGGCAAGTTCATGAGAGAGCTGAAGCGTAGCCTGGAGCCAGGGCGCCATACCTGACGTGACATGCGAGGTGCACTGAGTTTTATGCGTGTGTGGAAGTGTGAAAGTGCATGCTGATGTGTTTTGTATTGTACCCTGTGTAACCTGCCAACATGACAAACAACTGTAAAAACCTCATTCGTGTGGATAGTTCATGTTTTAATACATACATACATACACTGCCCCTCTACAGTCAGTGGTGCCACACACTGCCACTCTACAGCCAGTGGTATCACACACTGCCACTCTACAGTCATTGGTGCCACACACTGCCACTCTACAGTCAGCGGTGCCACACACTGCCACTCTACAGTCAGTGGTTCTACACACTGCCACTCTACAGTCAGTGGTGCCACACACTGCCACTCTACAGTCAGTGGTGCCACACACTGCCACTCTACAGTCAGAGGTGCCACCCACTGCCACTCTACAGTCAGTGGTGTCACACACTGCCACTCTACAGTCAGTGGTGCCACACACTGCCACTCTACAGTCAGTGGTGCCACATACTGCCACTCTACAGTCAGTGGTGCCACACACTGCCACTCTACAGTCAGTGGTGCCACACACTGCCACTCCACAGTCAGAGGTGCCACCCACTGCCACTCTACAGTCAGTGGTGTCACACACTGCCACTCTACAGTCAGTGGTGTCACACACTGCCACTCTACAGTCAGTGGTGTCACACACTGCCACTCTACAGTCAGTGGTGCCACACACTGCCACTCTACAGTCAGTGGTGCCACACACTGCCATTCTACAGTCAGTGGTGCCACACACTGCCATTCTACAGTCAGTGGTGTCACACACTGCCACTCTACAGTCAGTGGTGCCACACACTGCCACTCTATAGGTCAGTGGTGCCACACACTACCACTCTATAGGTCAGTGGTGCCACACACTGCCACTCTACAGTCAGTGGTGCCACACACTGCCACTCTACAGTCAGTGGTGCCACACACTGCCACTCTATAGGTCAGTGGTGCCACACACTGCCACTCTATAGGTCAGTGGTGCCACACACTGCCACTCTACAGTCAGTGGTGCCACACACTCCACTCTACAGTCAGTGGTGCCACACACTCCACTCTACAGTCAGTGGTACCACACACTGCCACTCTACAGTCAGTGGTGCCACACACTGCCACTCTACAGTCAGTGGTGCCACACACTGTCACTCTACAGTCAGTGGTGCCACACACTGCCACTCTACAGTCAGTGGTGCCACACACTGACACTCTACAGTCAGTGGTGCCACACACTGCCACTCTACAGTCAGTGGTATCACACACTGCCACTCTACAGTCAGTGGTGCCACACACTGCCACTCTACAGTCAGCGGTGCCACACACTGCCACTCTATAGGTCAGTGGTGCCACACACTGCCACTCTACAGTCAGTGGTGCCACACACTGCCACTCTACAGTCAGTGGTGCCACACACTGCCACTCTACAGTCAGTGGTGCCACACACTGCCACTCTATAGGTTAGTGGTGCCACACACTGCCACTCTACAGTCAGTGGTGCCACACACTGCCACTCTACAGTCAGTGGTTCCACACACTGTCACTCTACAGTCAGTGGTGCCACACACTGCCACTCTACAGTCAGTGGTGCCACACACTGCCACTCTACAGTCAGTGGTGCCACACACTGCCAATCTACAGTCAGTGGTGCCACACACTGCCACTCTACAGTCAGTGGTGCCACACACTGCCACTCTACAGTCAGTGGTGCCACACACTGCCACTCTACAGTCAGTGGTTCCACACACTGTCACTCTACAGTCAGTGGTGCCACACACTGCCACTCTACAGTCAGTGGTGCCACACACTGCCACTCTACAGTCAGTGGTGCCACACACTACCACTCTACAGTCAGTGGTGCCACACACTGCCACTCTACAGTCAGTGGTTCCACACACTGCCACTCTATAGGTCAGTGGTGCCACACACTGCCACTCTACAGTCAGTGGTTCCACACACTACCACTCTATAGGTCAGTGGTGCCACACACTGCCATTCTACAGTCAGTGGTGCCACACACTGCCACTCTACAGTCAGTGGTATCACACACTGCCACTCTACAGTCAGTGGTGCCACACACTGCCACTCTACAGTCAGTGGTGCCACACACTTCCACTCTACAGTCAGTGGTGCCACACACTGCCACTTTACAGTCAGTGGTGCCACACACTGCCACTCTACAGTCAGTGGTGCCACACACTGCCACTCTATAGGTCAGTGGTGCCACACACTGCCACTCTACAGTCAGTGGTGCCACACACTGCCACTCTACAGTCAGTGGTTCCACACACTGTCACTCTACAGTCAGTGGTGCCACACACTGCCACTCTACAGTCAGTGGTGCCACACACTGCCACTCTACAGTCAGTGGTTCCACACACTGTCACTCTACAGTCAGTGGTGCCACACACTGCCACTCTACAGTCAGTGGTGCCACACACTGCCACTCTACAGTCAGTGGTTCCACACACTGCCACTCTACAGTCAGTGGTGCCACACACTGCCATTCTACAGCCAGTGGTGCCACACACTGCCACTCTACAGTCAGTGGTGTCACACACTGCCACTCTACAGTCAGTGGTGCCACATACTGCCACTCTACAGTCAGTGGTGCCACACACTGCCACTCTACAGTCAGTGGTGCCACACACTGCCACTCTACAGTCAGTGGTGCCACACACTGCCACTACAGTCAGTGGTGCCACACACTGCCACTCTACAGTCAGTGGTGCCACACACTGCCACTCTACAGTCAGTGGTGCCACACACTGCCACTCTACAGTCAGTGGTGCCACACACTGCCACTCTACAGTCAGTGGTGCCACACACTGCCACTCTACAGTTAGTGGTGCCACACACTGCCACTCTACAGTCAGTGGTGCCACACACTGCCAGTCTACAGTCAGTGGTTCCACACACTGCCACTCTACAGTCAGTGGTTCCACACACTGCCACTCTACAGTCAGTGGTGTCACACACTGCCACTCTACAGCCAGTGGTGCCACACACTGCCACTCTACAGTCAGTGGTGCCACACACTGCCACTCTACAGTCAGTGGTGCCACACACTGCTACTCTACAGTCAGTGGTGCCACACACTGCTACTCTACAGTCAGTGGTGCCACACACTGCCACTATACAGTCAGTGGCAGTGGTGCCACACACTGCCACTCTACAGTCAGTGGTGCCACACACTGCCACTCTATAGGTCAGTGGTGCCACACACTGCCACTCTACAGTCAGTGGTGCCACACACTGCCACTCTATAGGTCAGTGGTGCCACACACTGCCACTCTACAGTCAGTGGTGCCACACACTGCCACTCTATAGGTCAGTGGTGCCACACACTGCCACTCTATAGGTCAGTGGTGCCACACACTGCCACTCTACAGTCAGTGGTGTCACACACTGCCACTCTACAGTCAGTGGTGCCACACACTGCCACTCTACAGTCAGTGGTATTACACACTGCCACTCTACAGTCAGTGGTGCCACACACTGCCACTCTACAGTCAGTGGTGTCACACACTGCCACTCTACAGTCAGTGGTGTCACACACTGCCACTCTACAATCAGTGGTGTCACACACTGCCACTCTAAAGTCAGTGGTATCACACACTGCCACTCTACAGTCAGTGGTGCCACACACTGCCATTCTACAGTCAGTGGTGCCACACACTGCCACTCTACAGTCAGTGGTGCCACACACTGCCATTCTACAGTCAGTGGTGCCACACACTGCCACTCTACAGTAGAGTCGACCGTCGTCTGTGTGGTGTCAGCCGCCGGACCGGTAGTGTGGGCTCAAACGAGCCACGGAGTGCTGACCTGTCGGTTCCGGCTCCGCGGCCCGCGCCAGCCGGCCTGACGGATGATCCTGACGAGTCAGACCAGGGCCGGTCACCGGACGGTCTGACGGATGATCCTGACGAGTCAGACCAGGGCCGGTCACCGGACGGTCTGACGGCCCAACACGTCAGACCAGGGCCGACGTAACGCCGTTTTGCGCCGCTGTACTGACCGACGCGCGAGGCTCCATTCATCGGCAGCTGACCTTGGTTTCAGACGGCGGCCCGGTCCGTTATATAATGCCAAGGAAAGGCCGATACTGCCGCTTATATGGTCAACACGTAAGCAATAAAGGTACCAGCTTAGGCCAGGTTACCAGGTAGGAGATAAATGTGGCATTACAAATGTCGTTTAATCGTCATAATATGCATTCATGCTAACATTGAAAACATATTACCAAGTGGTCATAACAACCACTAGTTTGTACTTTCAGCACTAATCCGGGTAAGAGTTTCATCTGTGATTTACCTTTAAATTTAGCTATGATTCATCACGTCACCTCCTCGGATGTTTTTCCGCGTGCATTCCTTTGGTCTAATGTGTCTGATTCAGTAATGCAGGACAAGACAAGGTGAATGTGTACCCGTTAATACCGTGATAACGGACGATGAGCGGAGTATGAAACCATTGCACAGTCCATTGTACACGGAACTTAAAATTAAACTTGAAAATTCACCATTTATGAAACTAGGAAATATATTACTACAATTCTGACAATTTAGATAGCACCAACTAGGATAATACCCCTCATCTACAGTTCGTTATTATAATGAGAGCGGTCCCAGCTCCATGTTGGCACCATGGGGAAAGTCCACAAGGGCGGCTTTGTGACGTAATGACATTAAACAACGGAATAGCCCGACTATTGACCGACATCGGTGACCCCCATCATGAGGCTCCGGTAACCCGCTGTCACTCCCAGCACGAGGCTCCGGTGACCCGCTGTCACCCCCATCATGAGGCTCCGGTGGCCCGCTGTCACCCCCATCACGAGGCTCCGGTGACCCGCTGTCACCCCCATCATGAGGCTCCGGTGACCCGCTGTCACCCCCATCACGAGGCTCCGGTGACCCGCTGTCACCCCCATCATGAGGCTCCGGTGGCCCGCTGTCACCCCCATCACGAGGCTCCGGTGACCCGCTGTCACCCCCATCATGAGGCTCCGGTGACCCGCTGTCACTCCCAGCATGAGGCTCCGGTGACCCGCTGTCACCCCCATCATGAGGCTCCGGTGGCCCGCTGTCACCCCCATCACGAGGCTCCGGTGACCCGCTGTCACCCCCATCATGAGGCTCCGGTGACCCGCTGTCACCCCCATCACGAGGCTCCGGTGACCCGCTGTCACCCCCATCATGAGGCTCCGGTGGCCCGCTGTCACCCCCATCACGAGGCTCCGGTGACCCGCTGTCACCCCCATCATGAGGCTCCGGTGACCCGCTGTCACTCCCAGCATGAGGCTCCGGTGACCCGCTGTCACCCCCATCATGAGGCTCCGGTGACCCGCTGTCACCCCCATCACGAGGCTCCGGTGGCCCGCTGTCACCCCCAGCATGAGGCTCCGGTGGCCCGCTGTCACCCCCATCACGAGGCTCCGGTGACCCGCTGTCACCCCCATCATGAGGCTCCGGTGACCCGCTGTCCCCCTCATCACGAGGCTCCGGTGACCCGCTGTCACCCCCATCATGAGGCTCCGGTGACCCGCTGTCACCCCCATCATGAGGCTCCGGTGACCCGCTGTCACTCCCAGCACGAGGCTCCGGTGACCCGCTATCAAAGTTGAACGCCTGTACACAAAATACCCCCGTCAGCGTACATGGTGAGCTTTGCTAGCTTTGTATGTGACCGGGCCTGTGTTACTACAGTACCACACGTAGGAACCGCTACCGTCAAAGCACGTACGATTGCGTTGCGTCAAATTCCGTGCTGGCATTTGAGTATACGTTTGTCAAGGCTATTTCGGATTTAGTGTTCTGGTCAGGGTCCATGTTGGTGGATAGTGTTCAGATCAGTGTCCATTATAGATGGATAGTATTCGACAGCTTTTATTTTTTTAGTCGACGTATTTCTGTTGACGGCTGCGGACAATATCTTGAGCTTGTTTATGTGGCTCGACTAAATACAGTGGCGAATCTTTGGTTGGACAAAGTGGGCAATGCCCCCCCCCAACGAAAAATATGTGGGCAAGCGTATGTTTTTGCCCTCCCCTAACACAAAATATTGACTTCAAAATCTATAATCATTATTTCCCCCGCTGAACAACTTTTCGCTTATTAAGCGTCCGCTCAACAACTTCTCGGTGTCGGCAACAGCGCCCTCGTGTAAGTATCAGGTACCGACCCATTGCGCCAGCCCTCTGAGCGAAATTTGTACCCCCTCCAAACTCGAAACCTAGGTCAGCCACTGACTAAATATGTCTGTTTAGACCACGCTGTGACATTAATGCGTGAAGAGCTTTAATAATGCGCGTATTTCTCGTATATATCATACTTTTTAGGGAAAGATGACCAGAGAAAGATTTAGTTTTACCCAGTTTATTTAAAACAAATCGAATAATTTTTGCTTCAATTTCTACTTCATCTTTTCTGTTGGTGATTCACGTCCAATACACGTCTAGTATTCCGTCATGGAGGCCGCCACCCAGCAGAAGAGGGCCCCTATGATTTCGGTAGGCCCCTCGGCCTTGGTGAGCCCTACCCCAGACAGGTCCTCAATAGGTCAGAATGGGTCCTCTGATGGCGAGATTGGACCCTCTGCAGGTCAGAATGGGTCCTCTGCAGGCGAGATTGGACCCTCTGCAGGTCAGAATGGGTCCTCTGCAGGCGAGATTGGACCCTCTGCAGGTCAGAATGGGTCCTCTGCAGGCGAGATTGGACCCTCTGCAGGTCAGAATGGGTCCTCTGCAGGCGAGATTGGACCCTCTGCAGGTCAGAATGGGTCCTCTGCAGGCGAGATTGGACCCTCTGCAGGTCAGAATGGGTCCTCTGATGGCGAGATTGGACCCTCCGCAGGTCAGAATGGGTCCTCTGCTGGCGAGATTGGACCCTCTGCAGGTCAGAATGGGTCCTCTGCTGGCGAGATTGGACCCTCTGCAGGTCAGAATGGGTCCTCTGCTGGCGAGATTGGACCCTCTGCAGGTCAGAATGGGTCCTCTGCAGGCGAGATTGGACCCTCTGCAGGTCAGAATGGGTCCTCTGCAGGCGAGATTGGACCCTCTGCAGGTCAGAATGGGTCCTCTGCTGGCGAGATTGGACCCTCGGCAGATCAGAATGGTCATTAAATGTTGGAATGAGCTCTCTAAAGGCTGAAATGGGTATCTAAGAATCAGACTTGTGCCTGGATCCCGAAGTTAGATCTGGGATCCCAGTGGATTCCTCGGCATAAAATGCATGAAGATCTTGGATCCCAGTGGATATCTCTGCGTAAAATGGATTAAGATCTGGGATCCTCCTGGATACCTATGCTTCAGAATCTGGGATCTCAGTGGATCTCTAATTTGAACGAGCCTCAGAACAGGGACTGAGGCAGGGACTGACGTCAAAATTTGTGGTCTCTATTTTGCATATGTAGTATGTACTATGTAGATAATTAGTACCTGCAAATTACCTTGTACCTATTAGCAAACATAGAGAATGTAATGAGTTATCCCAAAGGATAAAATTAGCAAGAAAGTATGTATGTACCTACCGGCGTGCCTGGATCCCGAAGTTGGATCTGGGATCCCAGTGGATCCCTCGGCATAAAATATAACAGGATCTGTGATCTTTGTGGATCCCTCGGCTTATTGTGTACCTGGATCTGGTGTCCGATGTGGATCCAGGGACACAGGACACATATATCCGGATCTCAGCTGGATCCCGGGATTCAGGGACATGTCTGCTAAGGACTAGAATGGGCCTCTTCACGTCAGGATGGGATAGACCCTGTACAACATACACTCGGCAATGGGACCCTTTCGAGGCTCAAGGGAAGGGCCAGGCCCCATGGCCCCTCCCTCTGGGACTGCCACTGGTTCAGGTTGGTTAGGTATCCTACCCGCTGGAATGTGGTCCACCTCATGACAGGTAGACTGTCAAGGGCAAGGTTACACCGCTGGAGCTTACTTGATGTTTTTGCTCCTGGCTGAGAGAGTGAGCGTTCGTGGCGAAGGACGCATTCAAGGTTAGATGGGGTCAAACACCACGCGCGCCGTGCCGACCCTCACGGCACGTCCATACGTTCCTCACGGCACGTCCATACGATCCTCACGGCACGTTCATACGTTCCTCACGGCACATCCATACGTTCCTCACGGCACGTACATACGATCCTCACGGCATGTCCATACGTTCCTCACGGCACGGGCATACGGTCAACACCACCTGACACGCGGTCTTCTGTTGTGTTCCTAAGTCACGACTGCCTATTGGACGAGTTATTTAACTGTGGTACTGCTTAAACATGCAGCATATCCTGAATATGAATTAAAGAAACAGTTCGTTCTCCGCAACTGATACTGATTATTACAGCCACTCAACGAGGCCTGCAAGCACGAAGTAGAGCTAGTGCCTAGTGGGAGACCGGTTTGGTCCTGGTGTCGACTCACCCTCAGTGGACTGGCCGGAGACGGTCTGTGCCAGCCAGCAGGCCAGGACCCACACTAGCAGCGGAGCCATCGCTGGTCACCCGCCCCACAGAACGGTCGGCACGATACTGCGGCGGCGGCGGCGGCGGCGGCGGCGGCGGCGGCAGACCGGCCCAGAGGTGTCTGACGGGCCGGGTGGTGCCTGTACCTCCCGCTGGGCGCCGCCGCCTCACGCTGCCGCCTCACGCTGCCGCCCGCCGCCGCCGCCGCCGGGTAAAGTGCAGGAATTTCCAGGAGCACGGGACCGGCTCGAGTTTTAACTGAAGAGGTGTACAGGCCTACACTGAGATACAAAGTTACTAGGGGTGGTTAGTTTTGGGCTAGTGTCAAAAATTACGAGGCCTTTACTAACCACCCCTAGTAAAATGTTCTAGGGGTATTACCACCAGTTTTACTAGGGACCTTTTAAAATTTACCAGCCCGAAAACCATGAACTAGTCAAAGCTTACTAGCCCGGTTACGACGGGGGTAGTGCGCTTAGTAGCCCGGTTACGAGGGGGGTAGTACGTTTACTAGCCCGGTTACGACGGGGGTAGTCACGCTTAGTAGCCCGGTTACGAGGGGGTAGTACGCTTACTGGGTTCAGCGACGGTTACTAGCCCTGGTACTAAGGGTATAGTAAGTGGGACTACCTCTCTTACCAGGGGAATTCACTTTCTTCCCAGCCCACTTACTACCAGTTACTGCAGCTTTTGCGTTGACTATTTTTCGCCCGAATATCTCAACAACAGGCAATTTTTCCATAACGAGATTTATTCGTACAGTAAACCGAGTTGAAACATCCGACATGACAGTTATTACAGCAAACACGCGGCTGATCGCCTGCTCGGGAACGCCCCCGAGTGCAGGCGATCACCGTGTTTTGCCCCCGATGGGCTAAACACGGTTTCAGAACCTTTGGGGGCCATGACCAATTGACACCCTGGATCCGCCCTTGGGTTTCCAGGGATGGTAAAAGTGCTTTGAGTGGCCCCGACCAAAATTTACACATACAAAAGTGACCCCAGCTCAGCTGGGGTCATTTTTACTTCACATGAATACCCTAACACCTGGCTGCACGCTCACATCATCCCTATACTTTAACCCGCGCCGTGCCGGGGGGGTGTTTAGACACCTCCCTCAGGTTTTTCGCGGATAGCGGGAAAACGGCGGCGCGCAGCGCCGCCATTTTTGGAACAGCTGTTTGGGCATTAATTGTCCACATTATGTTAAAAAAATGCTTCGGGTCATCTCAGGTCAGGTCACCAGACCAGGTCACGTGACCCCACCTCCAAAAGAACTTGTCGCACCACAGTCACAGTTTGTGGATGATCGGTTTTACACTTACAGGATTTCATAAGGTCATGTACATCTACAATTTGTTTGTCTTGGATTTTGTATACTAGCGACCTAAGGTCGGGTCAATTTCGTGACCTCCCCATTATAAGTCAATGGGGAAATATTCAAATGCTTCCTATTCCAAGGATACGCAAGATAGCAAGTCTAATTCCTTCTGGATCATGTTATTATAGGCCATTCTTGATGACCTAGGTGCCATTTTTGTTCAGTGACCCTACAGGGTCAGCTGAGGTCATCCAAAGTCACCAACATTTTTATGGCAATAACTCTTGACATAATGACGATAGAGAAGTGAAACCGAAACAATGTGTTTGTTGCATCACGGCACGTCTTCCCATATGCAACATGACCTACTTGGGTCACTACTTGACCTTGACCTGAGGTCACATTTTTAAGTTGACCTAATCTGGTCAACACTAATATAAGTCGAAGCGCCTTGACGAGACAAACACGATGGCGTTACAATTATTGCCTTGTCTTTATTAAGTAAAAAGCTATTCGTGATAAACTGTTTTGTAAAAAAATAGCCTTTTGACATTTGATGAGCTCTGGAGCCTAAACTATTGATCTGATATAAAATCTAAGGACACTTTAACCATTGCAGTTTTGAGCTTTCCATAGCTCCTGTGATATCTGGGAGTTTCTGGAGCGAAGTCCTAAAACTGGAAAATCTGACTCTGAGATTTTCAAGGACCTTAATATTGACTTGAGGGAAACAAATATCCGAAGTACCTTCGAATGTGCTTGTCGAGAGCTTTCGAACGCCCTTTTCTGCGTCTTTCTAGCCCTTTTAGTTTTCGAGTTAGAGGGGGGAGGGGGGGTTCTACCCCCTCCCCCGGAACGGCGAAGGTGGCGCCGAGCACCGGCACGGCGCTGGGTAAAACCAAACAAAGATCTATAGCTAATTATTGGGCGATATTAGCTGTTGCACACCTTTATATAGGTAAATTGAATATTGTATACTAATTCTACATGTCTAATTTCATCCGAACTGCACTCAAAACAGGGACATTCTCAGTACTTACCTAACAATAATAATTTGTATCACCCGTCAATCGCCTCGTTATTGGTGGACTAGGGCGTATAGCCTCTTGGGCCCAGAACGCCCGACTTCAATGGTCTTCTATCTTGTTTGGTCCGATTTATGATTTGGCAGTTTAGGTTAAGGTCGCGCAGTGGCGCACGCAGGATTCCATTTCGGGGGGGGGGGGGGGGGGTCAGAGCCCTAAAAGCAGGCCCCCTTGTGAGCGGGCCCCCACCCGTTTTTAGAAAACTTCGCGGATTTCGGTCACTTGTTTTTGAGCGGGCCCCCTACAGCATGGGACCTGAGACATTATAATTTTCTTGTCAATGTCGTGTAAGGTGACTGCGTGTGCTACTGATGTGCGAATTTTAGGTGCGTGTGCTACTGATGTGCGGTACAACTGTCGAGAGTAAATTTGACGAAATGAGGTAAATGACAACAACAAAAGTTATATTTTACAGGTTAGGCAGGTTAGGCAGGTAAATGACAACAACAAAAATTATATTTTACAGGTTAGGCAGGTTAGGCAGTCCGATCCCCAGTAGTTATGTCATCATCATCATCGTTGGAGTTTTAGTGCGCCTCGACTACGTCATTCGCGCTCACCATCATGCTGCCACAAGTTGCCATAAACCATTTCCTGAAGCAACAATGGATAATGTAAAAAATACGTATCAATATCAAATACGCCCGTATCAAGGATTTGCAAGGATCGGGCCCTGTTGTGACCGGGCCTTCGTTTTGACCGGGACCTATATCACGTCTTTCCCAGCACCGGGCCCCTGCCTCGATCGGGCCTGACCAAGACCGGCCCCTACCAGAAACAGGCCCGCATCAAGAATATGCAAGGACCGGGCCCTGTTGTGACCGGGCCCATATCACGCCTTTGTCAGCACCAGGCCCCTGCCTCGATCGGGCCTGACCAAGACCGGGCCCCTACCAAAAACGGGCCCGTATCAAGAATATGCGAGGACCGGGCCCTGTTATGACCGGGCCCTCGTCCTGACCGGGCCCCATGCCACGCCTTTGCCAGCACCGGCCCCTGCCTCGATCAGGCCTGACCAAGACCGGGCCCCTACCAGAAACGGGCCCGTATCAAGAATATGCAAGGACCGGGCCCTGTTGTGACCGGGCCCCATATCACGCCTTTGCCAGCACCGGGCCCCTGCCTCGATCAGGCCTGACCAAGACCGGGCCCCTACCGGAAACGGGCCCGTATCAAGAATATGCGAGGACCGGGCCCTGTTGTGACCGGGCCCTCGTCCAGACCGGGCCCCATGCCACGCCTTTGCCAGCACCCGGACCCTGCCTCGATCGGAACTGACCAAGACCGGGCCCCTTCCAGAAACGGGCCCGTATCAAGAATATGCAATGACCGGGCCCTGTTGTGACCGGGCCCTCGTTCTGACCGGGCCCCATATCACGCCTTTGCCAGCACCGGGCCCCTGCCTCGATCAGGCCTGACCAGGACCGGGCCCCTACCAGAAACGGGCCCGTGTCAAGAATATGCGAGGACCGGGCCCTGTTGTGACCGGGCCCCATCATCCCATGCCACGCCTTTGCCAGCACCGGGCCCCTACCTAGATCGGGCCTGACCAAGACCGGGCCCCTACCAGAAACGGGCCCCTCAGAAATACCCTCATACATTTCGGGGGGAGGGGGGGGGGGGGGGGGTCAGCTGACCCCTTTGACCCCCCCCCCTGCGTGCGCCACTGAGATCGCGGGGTACTCAGCACTAAGCAGGGTGGTTTGCAAGGAGGGTTGGTTTGAATTTTCTTCAGACGTCAGTCTTCTCACTTCTTCGCCTCCGCCGCCCGCCCGCAACGACTCCACCATTACAACTGAAATGTAAACAACGTGTGTGCAGAAATGCGTCAGATTCCAAGCTTGCCATATGACGTCATATGTATCTGGTTGACCACTAAACCCTATCACGCTCTCACTAAACCTCCGTTCCTGGCGGAGCGCAGGACTTGTATTTGAGACCGAAAGTCGGCCGCGCAGCGGCCGTCAATGCCGTGACCTTGCTGGATACATATCTGACGCATTTCACACACAAAAACACGTTGCTTACATTTCAGTTGTAATTTGGGGTAGCAACTCGGCGCAGTGGTAATATACTTGCCTTCTGTGCCGGGGACCGGGGTTCAATCCCTCGGCGAGCCTCTGAAAAAGTCTTCCCGGCTCCCCATACCCCTCAGAACAGGGTGAGAGTTCCAATTAGCGCCTTGGTCCCAAAAGGATACGGTGCTTAGTCCACAAACCAAACCAAACCAACCTTTTAACATTAGCGAAGGAGCTCCTTCGCTGTCAAAATAGGAGTGACTTAGGAGCAAAATATTATTTCGATAAGTTAGAGAGCTTGAATCGGTCTTTCTTTCAGGGCATGTTGTTTGTAATTCGGCCCAGTAGAATTATCTATACAGTCTTTCAAAAATTGCGAGTTATAATTGATTTGTATAGGGGTAAGGGATTCTCCGTCCAGATGAAGTCACCATTCCTAAGTCGGATTCGGTAAAATCGCCGGATGACTCTACCTTCGCATAGGGTCATCCACCATGCGCCATAAACGACGCAATTGCGCAGGATGCACGGCATAACTGGAATGTGAATGTTCATGCTAAATGAACCGGATTTTCTACTATTTATAGTAGAACTCTCAAAGTACCAGAACAATGAGATCGACTGCCCTGACAGTCGATCTCAGACTCACTCCATTGCAAATACACAAGCACCCCGACCCCCACCCCGGGGAGCAATTGTTTAACTAGATAACTTGTATATATTTTTTAGTCGGCAATATGGGTGAAACTAAATTATTGGGAATCAAGAGCTGAAACGCAACTGCTAATTTACAAAATGTAAATGTACATACATGCTGACGTGATGAATATGATGATTAAGTGAATATTACATCTGAAGTAGTTTTAACGATCAGTATTGTTAAGGACATGATCGCTTAGTAAATTTTCCCAGGAATGACATAGCCATAGGCAATGATTTTTACTGGCATTTTGACCCCCGAGTACTTCACGGGAAGGAGCATTTTGTCCCCGACCTTACCCATAAGGACAGAACACTTTACCACCCCTGGGTTGCTGTATTGCAACACGATTCATTCTATACAAATATGCATGGTTTCACATGCACAACAAAATCACATGGGAGCAAACAAAACTCTACCCCAAATTTCCTGGGAAGTTTGTTGACATTGTTGAAGAATAATTAAAAGTTCGGAGATGATACCTCTGCACCACTGCATGCCTGCATACAAATCTAACTAGGAAATGATACCATGAAAACTTTTCATGATGCAAAATGATACCATGAAAACTGTTCATAATGCAGTTAATACACTGCCAACAAAGAGCAACAAGCATCAAGTACAACTTAACATGTGAGCACTCACCCCTCCAACACACGTAGCACGCACTCACGTCACGCAGTATCTGCAGTTGCGAATCGATATGGCTGCCATTACTAACACAGAGCAACAAGCATTAAGTACAATGCAGAGAAACTTAACACTTCACCCCTCCAACACACGTACCGACGCAACACGCACTTACGCCAACGCAGTTTGAATGCGCTTGAACACATGCAGTTTCTGCTTGCGAATCAAGATGGCTGCCGCGTGTGCCGATTTCCGAGGGTAGTTAAAGGCCTGGTATAAGGGTGAGCCCCCCAGTAAGCACTCTAGTAGGCAGCTTGTCGCGCGTGTGCCGAATACAGGGGGTAGTTCAAGGCCTGGTTCAAGAGCGAGCCCCCTGGTAGGCACTCTAGTAGGCAGATCATACTAGGGTCTCTACCATGGTTGTTACCCTGGTACTGAATACTACCATTATTGCCAGGCATCGAAGGGTGGTATCTTCTATCTATGGTGGTATCTTCTATCTATCTATGGTGGTGGTAGAAAGGCTTTACTAGGGGGGCTGGTAAGACCCTAGTGTCTTTTTCTCTCAGCGTGATGATGCTTAAAGGGAGATAATCACCTTTTAATTTTGCTAGTAACAATTTATTTGGCTACCGTTATGGTATTAAAATGATGTTATCTAAATTTAAGAATTAAATAAAATTATTCCCTAATTCAAAGTTGGAACTTTTGGAAAATTAATGATCGGTATTCCCCCCCCCCCCCCACCACCACTATTGGAAAGCGCAAAATCTGGCGCTTTTGTGATCAATCTGTTCAAAGTTGTTGAATGGACATTTATAAAACAAATCGCAGACACTAAACAGGTCGCCGTCCGGTGCCAAGCTAAACTGCCGATTTCAATGCACTTTTTTCCAATGATTGTTCATTGTTCATAAAAGTTTGGCACATATTCGCAAAAGATAGGGTGCAGGAAACATATTGCATATCTTCATAATAAATAACAATGTGTAGGAAGGCTAATTTACTGAATTAGTTAGCGAGTACTTGCTGAGTACCGACCGATATAAGCGTGGACTGGGAGAAAAAGACACTATGGGTGTTACCAGCCCCCCTAGTAGCCGTTTTCACGAAGGATTTTGCGTTTGGGCGATTGGGGCGATTGGGGCGTTTGGGTAAATAGGTCTATAGCTCGTAAGGACACGGCTTTTCCAGGTGATTTTTGGTATCAATCGCAACTTTATGAATTAATGCATTTGTCTGGAAATTGCATTGTAATGATAACACCATAGTTTACTTAAAATTAACAATTTCATCTTAAACTAGCTCTGGTGTTGCCAGAAGGTTGGGGTGTTTGTGCGACGCCATCTTGCTCGAATCCCGGAAGTGGCTCGTTCGGGAAATGGTCATATTTTGCAACGACATGGTTTTCAGGAATAATAGCTTATTTCAAAGAAAACTAGATGAATTAGTCCATTTATACTGTCAGTCATATTCACTTTTGAAAGCAAGGATAAATGACAATTAGCGATTTCGTTTTGATCATTTGTTGTAAGATGACGGGAATGCTGGCTCCGGCTCTGCGCTGGCTCTGCGCAGGCGCCACCGCCCGGTGACCATGGCGACGGGACGGCCGGTAGCCTGACGTCACGTTGCACGCGTGGCTCCGGCGCCCGCCGTTTTTTCTTCCCCGGACCGGCCTATAGCCATTTTCCGGGTGGGGAAAATTACATCTGGCAATTTGCCAGGAAAAGAATTACGTTAACCGGTTTATGTGAATCCGAAGCAAGCTATGGAGTAGGGTATCTATTTTACGTTAATTGAATTGTTCAAGGTAAATATAATGTCTATCTTACGTTAAATATTTCGTTCAAAGTCAAAATTAAATAAAACACGAGACACACATACATACAAATTTTATTCCATACACACACAGACACACACATATTTGAACATACACTTGTGCAATTGTGTCAGTGTTGATGGAGCCGGGGCGCCATCATTGCAGCAACGGGAGGCTGTTGCCAGTCTCCCTGGCTCCAGCGCCCCGGCGAGACCTGGTTGTGAGCTGTATTTTGCTGGGAGAAAAGTCCTAAATAATAAAAAAAACAGCGTCTATCACAAAGGGGAAAAACCTGCGCAGAAATCCAAAATTGCGCTAGGCAAAAAAAAACTGTTATATTTAATTAATTAATCGTGGTTGGTAAAGAAAATCGAAGAGGAGGCCAATCAATTCTGAATAATTATCACCTAACACCGTTTGAAGATTCAATGTGATACGATTCTGTTGCGTGTAATCAATTATTTTCTGACGTTTGTCATTGTGTACTGGGCAAGTAATTAGTAAATGTTTAATTGTGCAGCGCGGATAACCCGGGCAGTGTTGGCAATTTGGTGGCGGAAGATTGTCTATAATATAATAATGCGTAATTTTTGTATGGCCAAGGCGGAGGCGTGCTAATACTATTTCTTTTTCTCTACAATTATGGTGACTAGATATAAAATGTTAGACTTTTGGCTTGGTCGGATGGAGGTGAAAATGCGGAGCAGCGTCCCACTCGCGCTGGCGCAATATGCTAAGTTGTAAATTTATATAATTTAAAACGTCTGCTAAAGGGCTTGGAATGTGGTTTTCTGAAGGTAATTCTAGGCTCAATTTCGCTAGTCTGTCGGCTTCCTCGTTTCCCGGGATACCGGCGTGTCCTGGGATCCAGAGGAATTTGATGCTGCTGTTTTTATTGTTTAAATACTTGATTAGCTGTATAATTTTTAATACTATCGGATTTCTACAGTCACTAATCGAGGAAATGGCAGAGAGCGAGGCGGACGAATATGTGCAAATTATTACTTCTTTAAGGTTTCCTTTCTAATATATATTAATGCTAATCAAATTGATGATAATTACGCTGTATATACGCTATTTGTGTCTGGAAGTCTGAAGTTATTGCTAGATGTGTTTGAATAATATGCACCACCGGTTCGGCCGTCGTCCGGGAGCCGTCTGTGTAAATAGCCGTTTTCACGAAGGATTTTGCGTTTTGGGCGATTGGGGCGTTTGGGGTGTTTGGGGCGTTTGGGGCGATTAGGTCTATAGCTCGTAAGAACGCGGCTTTTCCCGGTGATTTTTGGTATCAATCGCAACTTTATGAACTAATGCATTTTTCTGGAAATTCCAATTTTATGATAACATCATAGTTTACTTAAAATTAACAATTTCATCTTAAACTAGCTCTGGTGATGCCAGATGGCTGGGGTGTTTGTGCAACGCCATCTTGCTCGAATCCCGGAAGTGGCTGGTTCGGGAAATGGTCATATTTTGCAACGACATGGTTTTCAGGAATAATAGCTTATTTCAATGAAAACTAGATGAATTAGTCCATTCATATTTGCAGTCATATTCACTTTTGAAAGCATGAATTAATGATAATTAGCAAATTCGTTTTTATCATTTTGCGAGGACGGGATTTCCGTTGAAATACGGTTTAAAGGAAGAACGGTATTTGTAAGTCACGGCCCATTTTGTTGTTCAATTTTGCGCGCCAGTGACAATCAGCAAGTCTCAGCTTCAGCTTGCTCTGAGTAGTGGAGGCAAGGCAAGACCCACGGTCATAGAATACGCAAGACCTAACTAGACAAACGGCAAGACAGTGCAGTGGTCTTCGCGCAGTTCGCGCATATGAGAAGAAACTTGGGAAAGTATAATCACATGCTCTTTTTTTGCCCATTTACCTTGTGTCTTTGTGTGACAGGTTTATACGTGCGACCAGGGGGTGTCATCCCGGGATTCCCCATGTATTGGCTGCCGAGCGGCACAGCATTAACGATGACGTCACTGGTGCTCTGGTCCGGTCGTGGCCAGCCCCGTCGCCGCAGCTGCGCTTTCGAGCGTTTTGCGGTCTTTTGACGGGTATTGAGCGGCAATTTGAAGTTGTCACCGTTATATAAGTAAGTTAGGTAGTTAGGTTGCAAGTCTATGCTTTTGAAATAGTTTGCTTTTTTAAAGCATATCTTGAACATTAAGTCAAAACAATTCCCTTTATCGCCCCTCAGCCAGACTGCGGCAGCGTGTGGCCGTCTCGCCCCTCAGCCAGACCGGGGCAGCGTATGGCCGTCTCACCCCTCAGTCAGACCGGTGCAGCGCATGGCCGTCTCGCCAGTCGCCCCTCACACAGACCGGGCAATGCATGGCCGTCTCCCCCGCAGCATGAATTAAGGGAGGGATAATTATCCGCGGTAAACGTAATCTTAAATGGGATCGTACCTTAGGCGCAACTATCCGTATCCCGTTCGAAATATTCGCATCGCACCGAGCCGCGTGCGGGGACAGCCGAGTCGGACCAGAGCACCAGTGACGTCACGCTAAAGTTATGCGATTGGGGCGCTAAAATCCCCGGATGACTCTACCTCTCATACGGCCTTGCGTGCGACAGGTGCGCCTAAATGTGAGATTTTGATGAAGCTTGGATCATTTCAGGGATAGAGTTTTCAGTTTCCTATATTCTTTGGGCCATGAACTCACCAACTTTACATTTGGCCCCAACAAATTTGTATTTTGTCTTTCCAAATTTGGCTATATTTTGAATTATATAAATATTAAAATAGCTCATTTTCCAGCAACAAGCATAGCTTGTTGCGCAGGCCCTGACCCCACCACCCGATCAAGCAATTCCTGGCGTCCGGCAGAATTTAGAAGCGAAAGTTTTACTTGCCCGACATACCTGGACACGGTCCGCCCCGCCCTTTGACGTCACCATACCTTGAGTGTGACCGCTGCCACCGGCCACAGGCCATCCCAGTCAGGAGCAAATAGCGAGCGCCGAAGCGACTCGAACCCGGGCTGCCACTACTGGGTGAGGTTAGAAGCCCGGCGCTCTCCCAACTGAGCTACAGGGGCCGGACCTGTAGCTCACCTCACCTGTACAGGGGCGGACCTGTAGCTAAAATTTTGGATCATAACATTACGCCTATGGGCGTTGCATGGAAAGAATCAACTTCAGAATGCCTCCGCCCCCCCCCCCCCAACTTGAGCATAGTTCCTGCGCCCCTGCATGATACCCTTTAAAAAGCATAAAATATTTGTATTTATATTAAATTTCAGAACTTAATATCACAATTTTAAGGCTTAAAACTATTTTTTGGCCCACTGACAGCAGTTTTAGTGTGAAAGTATTGTTTTTAACATAGTTGGCTGGTTCATTGCAAGGACTTGCGAGACATTGTGTTGTGGTGTGCGCACTTGGGACTAATCGATAAGTAGGTAATAGCGAGTAAATGTGTTAAAATATGGATAAGTGTGGTTGTAAATTATAGGTTTGTGCTCCCTTCTATTGCTGATTCACATAATTTGTTGGTAATAGCTATGATTCGCTTGTTACGCCTGTTATAATATGCCTTGCATGTGCACCAATTTTGACTACCACACATTATCGCCTCATATGGGGGTATTTTTTCGACTTTGTTGGCTATATGTAGTGAAATGACTGTTTTGTAGAAATTTAATTGACTTCATTACGAATCGATCAATTTCATTGACTCTTCACTATTAATCGACCCCAGTTTTTGGAAATAAGCTGTTTAAAACCTTTTCAAGAGTAGAATTGATGCTTTATCGGGTGACTGACTTTGTTTTACCATTATGTTATAAGGCATTTTAAGACATTTTGTTGTAACACATGCCTCAACTATGACCACTTTATTTCCCTACTATTATTTATTGGCAGGGGCGTCGCCACGGGTTTTGGACTGGGGGGGACGAATTGATAGACTGGTAATACCTACGGTAATACCTAGATTGATAATACCTACACCTTAACAAATTGAAGCTGGTCAGTCCTGCAGCTGCTACCAAGCATGCAAGAAGGAATAAAATAACATGTTATTGACCTTATCACAAACTAGAAAACGTACGACATGATCTATGTGGGATATTTTCCATTGATTGTGATCAATTGTGCCTTTGCATACCTAATCAGGGGCGCAGCCAGACCTTCAGAAAGGGGGGGGGGGCAAGCACCTGGGAGAGGCCCCCCACCCCCAAAAAAAACCTGGATATGAAAAACTCTACGGATTTCGGCCACTTTATTTTGTGAGGCCCCCTTTTTAGCATTTTTCTTCGTCTACTTTTGATGAGCTGGATTGGACCAGGACCCTCAGTAGGCATTGTACTGAGCGCATTGCTAATTTGTATTGTTACGTACAGGAGAGAAAACATATCTTAGCCATGACAACAGGTGAGGGTCGGCTTTTGAGTGTGGGGCGGCTGAAATGACAAATAAATATATCCCCATTTTGATACGTGTATTTAAGCCTTTGTAGCATTTTTAATGTGGATTTTCATGTTATAGTAGGTAGGTATGTACTTGTTAGTTAGCGCCGCGAAGCGGCGCGAAATTTTTACGGTTTTGCCTGATAAAACTCAGAAATATAAATATAATATATATAAAATATTTTTAAAAAAAGACAAAAGTGTGCCTTGTAGAGGATAATAAGCTAAAAATGATATTCATTCAATTCAGCGTTACGACGAACCGATGACGATGGCTATGGCTTCGTTATGACGATGACTACCGATGTGACGCCGCGAAGCGGCGTGAAAATGTTAATTTTAGATCCTGGAAAACGAAATGTTAATATTGGAACCAGACCGTGAGGTGAGATGGCTTGGGGAGATGGTCCTGGCCTGTTTTGACTATTAGCTCTTCGGTCCAGAAAATTGTGCACCGCTGGAGCAGCTTCCGGGTGCCGATCTCCTCGTCTTTGCGTTCGCGTCGCCTTTTTTGGAACTCGGAAAACTAGCTAAACATGTAGCCTGCTTGAAACTTAGAAGTTAATATTTTATGAAGGGAATGGGCCCTGGGGCCAGCAATTACCGCCAAGGAGAGCCTCTGCCAGACACTTAATGCAATTATTTTTCCCATTTTCCAAATTTGTATAAGCAATTGCGAAACTTGTGTCATGCCGCGAAGCGGCGCGACATTTTCCAGTTTGACATAGCTGGATTTTTACTGCACTGCAAAGACAATTTTTACGATAAATTGTTATTTTTCCCTCAAAAAGTGTGTGTGTGTGTGTGTGTGTGTGTGTGTGTGTGTGTGTGTGTGTGTGTGTGTGTGTGTGTGTGTGTGTGTGTGTGTGTGTGTGTGTGTGTGTGTGTGTGTGTGTGTGTGTGTGTGTGTGTGTGTGTGTGTGTGAGTGTGTGAACGGTGTATGTTGAGGACATTTGCCCTTCACACACCGGTAAGTCGAGGACCACCGGTGTATGTCGAGGACCGAAAGCCGGTCCTCGACTTTAAAGCTAATCAAGAACCGATAATTAACTTCTTCTCGGTCATCTGACTTAATTTTGAGATGGTCCTCAACATGTACGAAAACCTTACTTTTTCACACATATTGTGTGAATGTGTGTGAACGTCGCTTCAATCTGACGTGTGTGAACTTCAGACGACTGTGGGGGCAGCCATATTGAATGGCACCACCATGATCCGCGCATGAACCTCTCTGGTTTTTCTATTTCAGAATTATTGGAAATTCGTTGCTTTCATCACTTCCTAATTAATATAACTAATTATTTTAGCTGGCGGAAATACTTAATTCATTTTTCTTATGAAATTTGAGGTATTTGAATCTTACTTTAAGAAACTATATTTTCTGCGGAGAAGTCCTGCTGTTCGTCAAGGCCACAGAGATAGCTGTTAGTCAAGGTCATAGAGATAAGGTAGACCCGTCCCTGCCGCGCAGGTATCTGTCATGACGTCACCGGGGGAATACTTATATCCGGCATAGCAAGCTAAATATATGAAAAACTACTTCGCAAGTGTCATACATGTCTAACGTACATTATTGCAACGTCAATAATGCATGTTAGACAGTATGAAGTCTCATATTAATGACAAGGAAACTCACAGGCATCCAAAAAGTAGTACCCCTGGTGACGTCATCAGCGCAGATTATAGATCAGCTTATAGGCATTGGGATGACAACGGCCTGGCCGTTCGTAAGCTACACGTTTGTGCCATATTTGTGCGGTTGACGCGTGTGCTGAGTCGGGGCTGGGTTGAAGATTATTAATCTGCAACTGGAGGTAAGGCTTTCATGTGTTTCATTAATTAATGTGATGTGTTGTATTATTGATCCACCTTTTTACCGGTGTTTTGCCACGTTACCTATCAGAAGGAAAGTAAGGATACAGATTTTTGCCACTGCGGGGTACGGCTGCATAGTGATAGGCGTTTATATTTTGAAAGGATCTGCTACCATCCAAAGCACCAAAGAAGTAAAATTGTAAGAGAAAAGAAATAAGAGAATGAAGCTGAGGGCATAGATTCAGTAACGCACCTCTGGTAGGCAATAGGTGGTAGGTGGAAATTTGGGTAACGGTGGGGCTGGCCAGAGGTGAAAAAACCTCGAGGTTGACACCGACAAAGAGCCAGGCTAACTCATTTCCATTTTTCGCGCTCTTATGGCCAATTACTCTAAAAGCAAGTTTTTTTCTCACGCCTCGGTGACTAACAATATTGATAAAAATCGGCACTCTGGTACATTTGGTAAACATGCAACATATTTTGTCAACACGCAGCACATTGTGTCAGCACACATCACATTTTCAACACAACACATTTTATGATTGGTACAATGAGTGCTACACATGAAGATAGGGGTGTCTGAATAATTGTACTCCAGAACCATCAGTGCCTATTTTAACATGGTAACGGGGGGAGGGGGTGCCCCAGTGAGCCGTTTTGCCCCCCCCCCCCCAGTCAAAAAATGCTGCCCACCCTGATTTCATTATTTCCATGTCAGTTTCCGATTGATAGGTATTCAATTAAAATAAAATATGCTTACCTGGTGATAAATGTATACAAATCCAATGCAAATGTCATGATATTCCTAAGTTTTAGAATTTCCCAACCAAAATAAGTATCTTTAAATTATTTCCGGAATATCTTGAATTTCAATATCCTTTGAACAATTGCTCATTAGCGGCAGAGTGGCGGAGATCGGGGGTTGTTGGATCAGAAACGTCGCCACACAATTTGGAGTGGGTGGGGGCAACTGCTGAACCGATTGTGTTCACATTTGGTGTGTAGTTAGGCAGGGGCTCCGCCACAGGGGGGCGGGGGGACGAGTGTCCCCTAGGGGCGGATACAGGGGGGCCGCGGGGGACGGCCGCCCCCTGCGGGTGGATACAGAGGGGGGCGGCGCCACCCCCCCCCCCCCTCTGCACCCCCCTCCGCACCGAAGGCGCGGAAGGGCCTTGCAAGCAGACCAATTTCCGCGCCGAATGCGCGGAAATAGACATGCTTACAGGGTTGGATATCTGACATTTGCTGCATTCAGACCAGGAGCCGCCCTCAGGCTAGGTGCCGCCCCTGGCCAGGTGCCGCCTTCAGGTCATGTGCCGCCCTCAGTTCATGTGATGCCCTCAGGCCAGATGCCGCCCCCTGGTCAGGTGCCACCTTCAAGCCAGGTGCCACCCTCAAGGCAGGTGCCGCCCTCAGGCCAGGTCCCGTCATCAGGTCACGTACCGCGTTCTGGCGGGGCACCGCCCTCAGGTCGGATGCCGCCCTCATGCCAGTTGCCGCCCCTTGGTCATGTGCCGCCCCTTAGCCATGTGCCGCTACCTAGCCATGTGCCGCCCTATGGCCAGGTGACGGCGCCCCTCCGGCCAGTGAGGACGCCCCTCCGGCCAGTGACGGTGCTTTTGCGGCCAGTGATGGCATCCCCTGTCAAAGACGGTGCCCCTCCGGCCAGTGACGGCGCCCCTCTGGCTAGTGACGGCGCCCCTCTGACCAGTGACGGCCCCTCTCCGGCCAGTGACGGCGCCCCACCGGCAAATGACGGCGCCCCTCCGCGGCCAGTGACTGCACCCCTCCAGCCAATGACGGCGCCCCTCCGGCCAGTGATGGCGCCCCACCGGCAAATGACGGCGACCCTCCAGCCAGTGACTGCGCCCCTCCACCCACTGACGGCGCCCCGCTGTTCAGTGATGGCGCCCCTCCGTCTAATGACGGCGCCCATCTGACCAGTGACAGCGTCCCTTCGGCTAGTGACGGCGCCCATCTGGCCAGTGATGGCACTCCTCCGGCCAGTGACGCCACTCTTGCGGCCAGTAACGACGCCCCATCGGCCAGTTACGGTGCCCCTTCGGCCAATGGGCACAGACAATGGCGGCACCCTTCAGGCCAGTGACGGCGCCCCTCTGGCCAGTGACCGCTGGAGGTGCGAGACTCTCTGAGGCCTCGACAATCGCCCTCTCAGACCAGCCTGGGGTCCGCTCAGGCATGGCAAGGGTTCTATCAGGCCTATACATCATCTAAGGGCCTCTCATGCCGCACGAGGGCACCTCAGGCTGACAGGGGGCCCGCTCAATCCGACCGAGTTCTGCTTCAGGCCGATCGAGGTCCTCTCAAGCCGACCGAGGACCACTCAGGTTGACTTGACCCATCAGGCCGACCAAGTTCCCCTTCGGGGCGCTGGAGGATCCCCTCAACCCGTCCGTGGGCCCCTCACGCCAACCAAAGGCCCCTCATTCGGAACATAATAGCCCACAGGCTGACAAAGGGTCTCCTCAGGCTGGCAAAGGGCTTCCTCAGACCTAGGGCCCCTCAGACCAAGTGATGGCCCTGAAGCCGACCCTTTGTGCATTTCTACGCACGCCACTGAGTGTCACTCATGGGAGACTAGAAGAACAATAGTTTCTGTGATAATGTTCCTTCAATTGAGGTAGAATGATTTATCACTCCGGACGGGGCAGGGGCTGCCCTAAATGACTTTCCCGCTAAAAAAAAGTTGAATGCCGAGACGGAGAAGCTCCTGGAAGTACGGTGAACAGTCTATCCTCGTGCTGTCAGCTAAAGCTGACCGCATATTTTTATTTGTTCCAACCTTACGTTTGAAGGTGTCGGCGCTCTTCGCTAAGCAGAGCTGTTTGCATGGACCATATCCGATCGCGCAATATTTGCTGACAGGCGAAATTTAAAGTCATGGATTTACGTGTCACAAACTTTCGGCACGGTCCTCCCCGCGCATTGACTTCACCTTACTCAGGCCGCTGCCACCGATACAGGTCATCCCAGTCAAGGGTAAATAGGACGAGTTAGCACGAGTCGCGGCGCCAGCCCCATCATCAACTCGAACATCTCTCCCTGCCAACTCTTCTTGGTGCAAGAAGAAGTCAGGCGGGCGCGATTGTCAAATGCGCTAAGCAGGCACGTAAACAGGATTTTTATCAGGGGGGGGGGGGGGCACCCGGTAGTAAAAAAATCGCTCCT
>JAXIVJ010004654.1:0-80898 GCA_036785665.1 Chirona hameri | reverse complement strand
AACTGGAGAGGGCTGTTGTCTGAAAAAAAGACATTTCGTAAAAGTGAAGCTCCATACCTGAATGCAATTCTTCAACCCTGAAGAGATGCTTACATTGCTTGTAGCAAGAAGATGAAACATCTTGGTCTGAAATGCCTCCCCAAACCCTCTCAGTAGCGTATTGCATCACACTTTTAGTATATTCAACTTATGAACATTATGCATAGGTATCATTAATAAGCACATTCTCAAAAACGCATTGCAATATAGGTATGTATAACTGGTGGCTGGTGCTAGGGGACACTCGACTAGCCGTCACCTCCACACAAACGCGACGGATTTCAGCGAGCCTTTGGTGAGTGCCACTCTGTTTGCTATTCATGTACCACATGTTTACATTCAGTGAAATAAAAGCCACATTTTTATAAACTTAATATAAATGTTTTGATGGGATGGATTTCCGAGATCAGGATCTACGCTAAGCTAAGCTTGTTGGGCGGGCCCTGACCCCACCATCCGATCGCGCAATTTCAGTCACCGGCATAATTTAGAGGCAAAAGTTTAACATCCCCTAACGACTGAGACGGTTCGCCCGGCCCGCTGGCTTCATCTGACCTTGAACATGCGGCCACCGGCCGCAGGTCATCCCTCCAGGAGCAAATAGCGATCGCTGAAGCGTCTCCAACCCACCTTGGCAGGGTGGGTTTATAGATCTGTAGTCCAGCGCTCTCCTGACTGAGCTACAGGAGTGGCCACTGAATTAAACGGGCGGACTAATGAGCCAGGGGCGGAACTTTATATCTCTTTGGGAGGGCCCGCCCCCCCCCCCAATGCTGAGCTGAGCCCCCCATGCATTGGGGGGGGGGGGCACCATTGCAGCACCATTGCAATGGTGCTTCGCCCCCCTCCCCCAATGCTTTCAAAATTGGTGCCCTTCCAAAATTTAAAGGACTATTCGTACATATTGTTCTGTTTTGAATTTTGCGCATTTAATTACATCAAGATGTGATTACATCTTAGGAGTATTCCATCTTAGAAGTATACGAACATTGTGATTTCATCTGCGACTGCTTTTTCGATTATGATATAATGGATAAGTTGGTAGCAGGGATTGTCTTCTGCTAACAAGTTCGTAGATACAAGGTTCAAGCGTTCAGGTTAGCGAATAGCGGAGGGGGAGCATGAACAATTAGCCATCGGGGTACTCTATTTAAATGGTGTCCGAGGAATTTGTTGTAAATTTATTGTTTGCCTGGAATAGGGCAGCCTTTAATTGCAATGCAGTTAATACAGCCTTTTTGGCTCCCTGGTATTGCAATATCCTAAATATTACAAATCAGTGCTAAAATAATACGTTTGATACGGAGGAACATCGAGGGGATCGAGCCATCAAAGGGTATCGGGCCATCGTGACCAGAGGAGCATAGGGGGCCATGGCCCCTCCAGGAAGTTAACCGAGGTCTGCCTGAGGGGTCCTTGGTTGACCTGAGGAGCCCTTGGTCAGCCTGAGCGGGCCTCGTTGGGCCTGGAGGGGAGTTCGGTCGGCCTGTGGGGCCCGTCGACTTGAGGGAGTCCTTCGTCCGCCTGAGGGGGCCCCAGTCGGCCTGAAGAGCCATTGTTCGGCCTGAAGGTTCTCCTGTCGGCCTGAGGGGGCCTCAGTCGGCCTGGTCGGCCTCAGGGATCCTTTGTCGGCCTGAGTGGGCCTCTGTCTGCCTGAGTGGCCCTCGGTATGCCTGAGGAAATCTCGGTCGGCGTGAAGGGGCCCTGAGTGGGCCTGAGGGACCCTCGGTTGGCCTGAGTGGCTCTCGTTTGGCCTGAGAGGCCCACGGTCAGCTTGAGGTTCCTCAGTGGGCCTGAGGAACCCTCAGTCGGCCTGAGTGGCTCTCGTTCGGCCTGAGGGGACCTCGGGCCAGCTTGAAGGTGCTTTTTTCGGTCTGAGGGGCCCTTGGTCGGCCTGGGGGGGTTCTCGGGCGTCCTGAAGGGGCTCTCGGTTTGCCTGAGGGGTCCCCTGACGGTCTTAGGGGGCTCTCAGTCGGCATGAAGAGCCCTCGGTCGGCTTGAGGAGCCATTGGTCGATTTGAGGAGGCTCTTTTTCGGCTGAGGTGCCTTCGGTCAGCTTGAGGATGTCCTTGTTCGGCATGAGAGGCCTTCGGTCAGCTTGAGGAGGCCCTCGGTCGGCCTCAGGGGCCCTTAGTCGGCCTGAGTGGCCCTCGGTCGGCGTGTATGGGTCCCTAGTGTGCCTGTGGGACTCTTCTGCCGCCTTAGGGGGCTCTCGGTAGACTTGAGGGGCGATCGGTCTTCTTGAGTGGCTCTTGCCAGACCTGAGCGGGCCCCAGGCTGGTCTAAGAGGGCCATTGGCTAGCCCGGGAAGAGCCCCGCGGTTTGAGAGGGGCCTCAGTTGGTTTGAGACGGTATTTTCCAGGCCTTGAAGCCTTAGGTTCCTTGTCGTTCTGAAATTACCTTTGTCAGGCCTGAGAGGACCCTATGCCTGTCTGAGAGGTCCGTTTGCCAGTCAGAAAGAATCCTCAATCGTCCCAGTGGGGGGGGGGGGCGCCTTTGCCCCTAAGTCCCTAAGAGAGGACCCTCCGCTTCTTTGAGAGGATCATCGGTCGACCAGAGATGACCACCGTCCGGTCTGAGAGGGCCTTACGCTTATCTAAGAGGGCCATTGTCAGACCTAGGAGGGCCCTGTGCCAGTCTGAGAGATCTCTGGGTCATTCTGGAAAGCCCTTAGCTGAGCTGAGAGACATTGGTCGGTCGGAAGCAGTCTTGCGGACTCGGAGTCGGAATCTAAGTTTATTGGAGTCGGTAAGTTTTGGCGGAGTTGGAGTCAGTTAAATTATGCCGACTCCGGCTGTTATGGTAGGTTTGTGTATGGACAACGTATTTTTTAGATGCATTTTTAGTTGGCCACCGAACGATGGCGATAATGTAGCATTTTACGGATTTGAAATGTTGTTGCTGTCTTTTAAAAAACAAAGATGTGACCGAAAGATCAATTTCAGTTAACTAGTAATTTGTCAAGTTTATTGGCTGAAAGATAGAAATGTTTGGGGTATTTGTTTCCTGTATGAAACGGACAAAGCGGCTCCATAATTGTAATAATTGTAATAGTTGAATCATAAGTATATTCTATAATAATTACACTTTATATTTGACATTTAGTTTCAATTGGAGGATTCGGCCGTTGGGTACCCCCAACCGATTTGATAGAGTTCCACTCCACTGCTAATGACGACCACTGATCGGTCGTCGAAGAGGCGCTCAGCTCGTCACCTGCTCCACGACCTCTGGGTTACGTGTGCCGGGCAGGCGGGCTTCATCCGTCTCACAGGTGGTGGTCTCGCCACCAACACACGAGTGCGTCGCCTGGCTGACAAGCCCAGTATGGACAGATGTCATACACCACTGGTATGCAATGTCCTGGCCAGAATTATAGGGTGGATTGGGGTGTTAAGGCGCCGCAACTACTAATGTTGTATGGCGCCCATATACGATAATTAAATAAATATATAGTATTGTATGGTAGCTAGTGAACAATACAATACCTAAGAATCACCCGACTATCTCTTTTGTTCAAGGGCGGATCCAGAACAGCAAAGAAGCTCGTTTAGGGAGGATTCCCCCAAAACTCATACTATTAAAAACAACTCATCATATTTCGCTGCTTTGTGGATTAACACGCGCCCTGAAGCGCCTCTGATAATTACACGCACTGGAGTGGGTGGGTGGGGGCGGATTCCACCCCCTAATATCTCGGCTCCCATAAGAGCTACAATAACGAAATTTGTAGGTTGACAGTTTCTGTGGGGAACTCTGTTTTGTAAAAATGTCATGACCCAGGTGACCCTAGGTGATTGCGTGATCTTCAAGGTCAAATGAGGTCAAATATGCTACATTTTGCTTGTTATGCGCTCCTTGGCTTGACATGGTTATGGAACGCAGTGATTGCATGTATATACCCCCAAATTGGGCTTAAATGATTTATTGGAAAGTCTAATGATACAATAGGGATGATGGAAGTTCCATTTGACCTCAGGTCATTTAGATATCAACATTTCAGTGTGGTCCTTTTGGAGACTTTTGAAGTGTTTTTTTTACTTTTATGACTTTAAAAATGTCGGCCAATTTTTGTATTTGTCTTGCTTGACGACGCGCCGTTCATTGTTTTAGTAAGTACACCAACAGATGCATATCGACCGGTAAAATCAGGAGATATTCACACAAAACAAAAACAGGAGGGGTGGGCGGATTTCGCCCCCAACCCTCCAGTGCGCGTGTTAATAACTGATTCAAAACCAAATTCACTGAAAACAGTTACATTGATTTCTCTTTAAATCAGTGAATGTATCAATTTTCGGCCGATTGCATGCATTTTGGGGAGCCATGGCCGCTTTGCCCTCTTTCGGACCCGCCAGTGTTTTTGTTTTGTTTTGTTGTTTTTGTTCAAATGGTAGTCATCGCTCACGCGCGGTCCTGTGTTGGCCAACGTTGCATGTTGGTGTTGGGATTATCTCAAAAGCCGTTCACAAAACTAATGACTGGTGGTTTCGTTTGTTGATTCAACGTTGAAACCACAACATTCGCTAACTCTTCTCTCGCCTTGAGAGTATCCAGTTAAAATAATTATTTGTACAGTCGGTACGTTGATAATGCAAGCGACACACCAGACCAGCTGTTAACGGGAATTGAATGTACCAGTAAGACGCCGTAATTGGCGATGAACGGGCGAGCGCCTCCCTGGCCAGGAGGTGGACTTGTATACTAGTGATGTAAATCGGAAACCAAGTTTTTGGACGTCCGAAAATAGTCAGATTCCGATTTGAACTTCGGTCGGTCAGCCACAGATATGTTGGGCAATTTTCGGTCAAGGCATATAGACAACCATTCACGCATTTTCCTACCTTACAGGTCTTTACACCATACAGGCAGTTACTTGGATGATCCTCTGATGTTTTCTAACAAAGTGTGGTATGATTAATGTATTTAAATGGGAAATTGAAACAAAGATGATGTGATGGTAATTGTGAACATGAAATAAAGTAAAAATATTACTAATTGCCATGTATAGGATATTTTAAAATTTGACTATTTTCGGACTCTTGGACTCATCGGGCACTTTTCGGTCAACATTGTCATATTGGATCGGACTTTGGATCGGACATGATTAGGACAATTTCACAATCCTACACCACTATTGTATACCCCATCCATACACACCCCTGACTTGTGGTCCCTAACCACACACCAAATCTGATCACAATCAGCCCAGCCGTTCCTGAGATATAGAATACGGGTGTGCACGTGCGCACGTGCACACAATCGGCTCAGCCGTTCCTGAGATATAGAGTAAGGGTGTGCACGTGTGCACGTGCAGAGGCACCCGCCCCTGACTTGTGGGAAGGCGGCGACTAATGGGTCCCTAACCATACACCAAATTTGAACACAATCGGCTCAGCCGTTTCTGAGATATATAATAGGGGTATGCACGTGCGCACATGCAGAGGCACACCACACGGTCTGACTTGTGGGAAAGTGGCGGCTGACAGGTCCCTAACCACACACCAAATTTGCACACAATCGGCCCAGCCGTTGCTGAGTTTTTGCGAGAGAACACTTTTCAACACCCCTCACACGGCACGCCACGTGCAGTGGTAGTCACCCGCATGAGTCGACACTGGTCTCAAACAGGGTAGGTTGGACGGGGCTGCTCAGCAAAGAAGTCCGCTTGTCAATCGGACGTGCGGTTGCAGAAATATGAGCTTCTGAAATGCGTCACCACGGGCCGGGCCGGGCCGCTCATATTCAGATGTGTCCCCTAATCCACGGAAGAACGAGCGAGCGCTTCGCGCTCGCGAATTTAACGAGCGAACGCTTTATTAAACGAGCAACGAAACGCTCGCTCGCAATGACATGCAGATTTTCGCAGAAACTGTACCGATAATAGCGCAGTGCCCAGAAAGTCAGTTTGCGCCGTAAATCGCTGTATCGTCTCATAATGTTTATGATTCCGGTATCTGTTATACCTCTGAATTCAAACAGACAGAAGCCGTTCGTTTCGTGTATTTTGTTTGGACTCAGAACCGCGAGCCATGAGTCTTAACGTATATTAACGAAATCAACTGGGAAATGTAGAAATTCCAAAAAATATGCTGCGACAAAACCAAAACTTTGACAATGCGACAAATACTTTTTAGGTGGATTGGTGTGTTACTTTCCACAGAACAAGTGCAGAAAAGACTCCTATGAAGTATCTTCTTTCAATCGTTTTCGAGTCGCCATACCTGTCAGAATCCGAAGTGGAGGCGATGTCCAGTTATCCATCGGGGACCAAAGGCCAGAGACCAGAGGTCAGAGGCCAGCGGTCAAAGGTCGCACGTTTCGAGGTGTCCCTGCGGCCGGCGCGTGGGTCGTGCTCAGCAGTTTGAGTGCGGTTCACCGTAGCTGACAAGCATCTCACACTGACCGTCCGGCTGCCCTCGACGGCTCATGTCCCACCAGCACCGCCCGCCGCTCTCCTGGTCTGGCCTGACCTGGCGTGTCCTGACCTGACCTGGCCTGACCTGGTCTGGCCTGACCTGGCGTGTCCTGACCTGACCTGGCCTGGCCTGGCCTGACCTGAACTGACCTGGCCTGACCTGGCCTGACCTGGCCTGACCTGGCCTGACCTGGCCTGACCTGAGTCGGCCAGCAGGGCCAGAGCCGTGCACGACACACGTGATCAGCTCTCCTCTCTCGACCGGTGGCGCCTGGCGCCGCCAAGCAGCCCTCTGTGACAGCGGATCAGATGGATGAGCCTCCTCTGACCGAAAGCTCCCTTAGGGCACTTCTCAGCCGCGTCAGTGGCGTGCAGTCGCGTCCTCTTCTCCAGCAGGCCCCAGGCGAATCTTCCGCCGGTCTATTGCGAGTCTCCTGCGAGTCCCTACTCCCCTCGCGATTATCTGAGACGTTCAGCCGGCCTCTCGCGACGTTCCCGGGATAGCCACGTGTCACAGCTGACTGAACGTTCCGTCGTGTGCACCGCTCGTCGAGATCGATGCAGTGAGCGGCGCCGATCTCGCACGTCGCTCGCGGCACCACCGGCTCCGACGGGACTCCAGGGCACGGCTGCGTCGCTGCCGACGAGACCGCCGCTCCCGACCCGCGGCGCGCACCGACTGGCTGGCAGAGGAGGGCGCTCCGCCACTCGGCCCCGATTTAGACGCCGCCGACCAGCAACCTTGGCGGAGGCCGACCGCGCCGACCGCCGACCGCCGACCGCCGACCACTGCAGACAGACCTGACCGCTGACCGCCGGCAGGTCTGGCCGCAGACCTGACCAACGACAGACCTGACCGCAGCCAGGCCTGCCGGCAGATAGACCTGACTACCGACAAACCTGAGCCCTGACAGAGTTGACCACTGACAGACCTGACCCCTGATAAACCTGACCACTGACAGACCTGACCACTGAGAGACCTGACCATCGACAGACCTGACCACTGCCAAACCTGACCCCTGACAGACCTGACCACTGACAAACCTGACCACTGACAGACCTGACCATCGACAGACCTGACCACTGCCAAACCTGACCCCTGACAGACCTGACCACTGACAAACCTGACCACTGACAGACCTGACCACTGAGAGACCTGACCATCGACAGACCTGACCACTGCCAAACCTGACCCCTGACAGACCTGACCACTGACAAACCTGACCACTGACAGACCTGACCATCGACAGACCTGACCACTGCCAAACCTGACCCCTGACAGACCTGACCACTGACAAACCTGACCACTGACAGACCTGACCACTGACAGACCTGACCACTGAGAGACCTGACCACTGAGAGACCTGACCATCGACAGACCTGACCACTGACAGACCTGACCACTGACAAACCTGACCACTGACAGACATGACCACTGACAGACCTGACCACTGACAGACCTGACCACTGAGAGACCTGACCATCGACAGACCTGACCACTGCCAAACCTGACCCCTGACAGACCTGACCACTGACAAACCTGATCACTGACAGACCTGACCATCGACAGACCTGACCACTGCCAAACCTGACCCCTGCCAGACCTGACCACTGACAAACCTGACCACTGACAGACCTGACCACTGAGAGACCTGACCATCGACAGACCTGACCACTGCCAAACCTGACCCCTGACAGACCTGACCACTGACAAACCTGACCACTGACAGACCTGACCACTGACAGACCTGACCACTGACAGACCTGACCATCGACAGACCTGACCACTGCCAAACCTGACCCCTGACAGACCTGACCACTGACAGACCTGACCATCGACAGACCTGACCCCTGACAGACCTGACCACTGATAAACCTGACCACTGACAGACATGACCATCGACAGACCTGACCCCTGACAGACCTGACCCCTGACAGACCTGACCCCTGACAGACCTGACCACTGATAAACCTGACCACTGACAGACATGACCATCGACAGACCTGACCCCTGACAGACCTGACCACTGATAAACCTGACAACTGACAGACCTGACCATCGACAGACCTGACCACTGCCAAACCTGACACCTGACAGACCTGACCACTGACAGACCTGACCACTGACAGACCTGACACCTGACAGACCTGACCATCGACAGACCTGACCCGACAGACCTGAACACTGACAGACCTGACCACTGAGAGACCTGACCCCTGACAGACCTGACCATCGACAGACCTGACCACTGCCAAACCTGACCCCTGACAGACCTGACCACTGACAAACCTGACCACTGACAGACCTGACCATCGACAGACCTGACCACTGCCAAACCTGACCCCTGACAGACCTGACCACTGACAAACCTGACCACTGACAGACCTGACCACTGACAGACCTGACCACTGACAGACCTGACCATCGACAGACCTGACCACTGCCAAACCTGACCCCTGACAGACCTGACCCCTGACAGACCTGACCACTGACAGACCTGACCACTGACAGACCTGACCATCGACAGACCTGACCACTGCCAAACCTGACCCCTGACAGACCTGACCACTGACAGACCTGACCATCGACAGACCTGACCCCTGACAGACCTGACCACTGATAAACCTGACCACTGACAGACATGACCATCGACAGACCTGACCACTGACAGACCTGACCACTGACAGACCTGACCATCGACAGACCTGACCCCTGACAGACCTGACCACTGATAAACCTGACCACTGACAGACATGACCATCGACAGACCTGACCACTGGCAGACCTGACACCTGACAGACCTGACCATCGACAGACCTGACCCCTGACAGACCTGACCCCTGACAGACCTGACCACTGATAAACCTGACCACTGACAGACATGACCATCGACAGACCTGACCCCTGACAGACCTGACCACTGATAAACCTGACCCCTGACAGACCTGACCATCGACAGACCTGACCACTGCCAAACCTGACACCTGACAGACCTGACCACTGACAGACCTGACACCTGACAGACCTGACCATCGACAGACCTGACCCGACAGACCTGACCACTGACAGACCTGACCACTGAGAGACCTGACCCCTGACAGACCTGACCATCGACAGACCTGACCCCTGACAGACCTGACTACTGATAAACCTGACCACTGACAGACCTCACCATCGACAGACCTGACCCCTGACAGACCTGACCCCTGACAGACCTGACCCCTGACAGACCTGACCATCGACAGAGTTGACCCCTGACAAACCTGCCGGCAGATAGACCTGACCACCGACAAACCTGACCCCAGACAGAGTTGACCCCTGACAGACCTGACCCCTGACAGACCTGACCACTGAGAGACCTGACCACTGAGAGACCTGACCATCGACAGACCTGACCACTGACAAACCTGCCGGCAGATAGACCTGACCACCGACAAACCTGACCCCAGACAGAGTTGACCCCTGACAGACCTGACCCGAAACAGAGTTGACCCCTGACAGACCTGACCCCTGACAGACCTGACCACTGACAAACCTGACCACTGATAAACCTGACCACTGACAGACCTGACCATCGACAAACCTGACCATCGACAGACCTGACCCCTGACAGACCTGACCACTGAGAAACCTGACCCCTGACAAACCTAACCCCTGATAAACCTGACCACTGACATACCTGACCACTGACAAACCTGACCCCTGACAGACCTGACCACTGACAGACCTGAGCACCGACAGACCTGACTACTGACAAATGTGACCGGTGGCAAACCCATTTTGCCCAACTTGCGTTATCTCGCAACATTTCGTAAACTAATGCCAGTATCGTCACCAAACCTTCAATACCCTCTCTCACATCGATTCAACACATGTTGACCGAATGAAAAATGAGGCCAGGATAGTTCAACAGGAAATGACGTCCGAGTGAGTTCATACTTAGTTTTTGTTTGTTGAAAGATAAGGTTTTCGGAAAACTGACAAAAGTGGTTTAAAGATAAATTCAATTGTAAGATGTCAACAAACTCTACTATCAAACTGCTATCTCAGATTTTTTGAATGTCATGAATAAGCACAATTTTGAAGAAAAAAATCATATAAATTATTTTTAAAAAATCAGACAGTTTAAAAAACAAAAATGTGTGAAAGACGTGTCTGTCGTCTGATGAATATGCACATTCAATTTTAAACAGATATCATACAAAAATGGCATCATGGCATTAGGAAGGGGAGAGTGGGTAAGATAAGTAGCTGACCACTGAGAGACCTGACCACTGACAGACCTGACCCCTGGCAGACCTGACCCCTGACAGACCTGACCACTGACATACCTGACCACTGACAGACCTGACCCGACAGACCTGACCACTGACAGACCTGACCCCTGACAGACCTGACCACTGACAGACCTGACCACTGACAGACCTGACTACTGACAAACCTGACCCGACAGACCTGACCCGACAGACCTGACCACTGACAGACCTGACCCCTGACAGACCTGAGCACCGACAGACCTGAACACTGACAGACCTGACCCGACAGACCTGACCACTGACAGACCTGACCCCTGACAGACCTGACCACTGACAGACCTGACTACTGACAGACCTGACACCTGACAGACCTGACCACTGACAGACCTGACCACTGACAGACCTGACTACTGACAAACCTGACCCGACAGACCTGACCCGACAGACCTGGCCCGACAGACCTGACCACTGACAGACCTGACCACTGACAGACCTGACCACTGACAGACCTGACCACTGACAGACCTGACACCTGACAGACCTGAGCACCGACAGACCTGACACCTGACAGACCTGACCACTGACAGACCTGACCACTGACAGACCTGACCACTGACAGACCTGACCACTGACAGCCCCGGTGGGTAAGACGCCCTCCCCTCTGGAGACCAATCTACCAGTTCAAATGTATTTTAAAAGTTCTTGAGTTAAAGCAGAAGCCGGGATTGTTATTGGAGCGAAAATTTGTGTTTGTGGTGTAGCAACGTTAGAGCTGGTGGGTACGTTTTGTTTTTTACGTCTTTCGAGAAAAAAAGTAGAGCATAGATGATGCTGATATTAAGTTAGATAGTAATGGCATATAATATTCACTATGTTTTCCAAAATACCCAACCATTTACCTTGTGTTAGGCTCGACTGGTAGCCGCGCCACGATTGTAGCATTTTAGGAAAATCAATATGTTTACTTTTGGTGAAGTGTGGGCAAGACTACAACGGAGGGTTAAGATGCCCCATGGGGCGTCTTACCCCACACCTCCCTGACCCTGATCTCAACCTAGCCCTGACATCTCCTTGACTCTGACCTCATGCTCGCCCCGACACCTGCTTGACCCTGACCTCAACCTTCCCCGACACCTCTTTGACCCTGACCTCAGGTTGCCCCGAAACCTCCCTGACCCCTACCTCAGCCTCGCACCGACACTTCCCTGCCCCTGAACCTCTCACGACACCTCCCTGACCCTGAACTTTTCACGGCACCTCCCTGACCCTGATCTGAGCCTCGCCCCCGATACCACAATGAGCTGACCACTGTGTGAACCTCGTCAAGTATCGCCCTGACACCTCCCTGACCCTGACCTCAGGCTCGCCCGCCACCACCCTGACCCTGACATTGTCTCGACACCTCCCTAACCCTGACCCTGACCTCGGCGCGACACCTCCCTGCCTGACCTCAACCTCGCCTAACACCACCCTACCCCTGACCTCAGCCTCACTTTGACACCTCCCTGACTCTGACCTTAACCTTGCCCGCCACCACCCTGACACTTAATTTGTCCCCACACCTCCCTAACCCTGACCCCGACCTCAGACCGACACCTCCCTGATTCTGACCTCAGCCTCGCCCACCACCACCCTGACCCCGACCTTGTTCCGACACCTCCCTAACCCTGACCACGACCTCGGCCCGAGCTTCGGGATGGGGGGACATTTCTTGACTGGGGGGGGGGGGGGGCAAAACGGCTCACTGGGAGGGGGGGGGGGCATTTGCCCCCCCCCCCAGTTAACATGTTAAAATAGGCCCTGAAACTAGCAGTGATTGTGTCATAGAAAAATGCACATGCTTTTATTGAAAAATAGGCCTATTTGACCTGTGTCGGTTTCCGCTGCCGTGTGTTTTCTTCCATTTTCAGCATCTCGCAGTGATCATGATACTTTTCATCGAAAGCTTTGCTAATACCTATAATATAAAACATCGTTTGAGTTATGATTGTCATTATACACCATCTGTTATGGATCAGTTAGAATAGCTATATATGTATATGTGTGTGCATCTGGTCGATGGCCTATAACAGGGGTGTAACTTCTCCAGAAAAGTTGGGGGGGGGGAGCTGGGGGAAAAAGTGCTTAAAGTACCATGCAAATTCACAAAATACAGATTTATCCCCGGATTTGACCCACTTCCTCGTCCAAGTTTTTTGTTTGGGGGGGGGGGGGTGAAGCCACCTCAATTGAATAGGATCCTACATCCCTGGCCTATAACTTGCACAGAACAGTTAAAATGTGCATCTCGACAACAATTATCACACCTGTTTACCCCCCCCCCCCCCCCCAGTGGCCACGAGTCCCAGCCCGTGTCTCCCCAGGTCCGTGTCTCTCCCGGTCCGTGTCTCTCCCCCAGCCCGTGTCTCCCCCAGCCCGTGTCTCCCCAGGTTCGTGTCTCTCCCGGCCGGGTCTCCCCCCGGTCCGTGTCTTCCCCGGTCCGTATCTTCCCGGTCCGTGTCTCCCCCGGTGCGTGTCTCCCCCGGTGCGTGTCTCCCCCGGTCCGTGTCTCCTCCGATCCGTGTCTTCCCCGGCCCGTGTCTCCCCCGGTCCGTGTCTCCCCCGGCCCGTGTCTCCCCAGGTCCGTGTCTCCCCCGGTCCGTATCTCTCCCCCAGCCCGTGTCTCCCCCGGTCCGTGTCTCCCCGGTCCGTGTCTCCCCCGGTGCGTGTCTCCCCCGGTCCATGTCTCCTCCGATCCGTGTCTTCCCCGGCCCGTGTCTCCCCCGGTCCGTGTCTCCCCCGGCCCGTGTCTCCCCAGGTCCGTGTCTCCTCCGGCCCGTATCTCTCCCCCAGCCCGTGTCTCCCCCAGCCCGTGTCTCCCCAGGTCCGTGTCTCTCCCGGTCCGTCTCTCCCGGTCAGTGTCTCCCCCGGTCCGTGTCTCCCCCGGTCCGTATCTCTCCCCCAGCCCGTGTCTCCCCGGTCCGTGTCTCCCCCGGTCCGTGTCTCCCCCGGCTCGTGTCTCCCCCGGCCCGTGTCTCCCCCGGTCCGCTTCTCCCCGGTCCGTGTCTCCCCCGGTCCGTGTCTCCCCCGGCTCGTGTCTCCCCGGTCCGTGTCTCCCCTCCCCGGTCCGTGTCTCCCCCGGTCCGTGTCTCCCCGGTCCGTGTCTCCCCCGGTCCGTGTCTCCTCCAGCTCGTGTCTCCCTCGGTCCGTGTCTCCCCGGTCCGTATCTCTCCCCCAGCCCGTGTCTTCCCCGGTCCGTGTCTCCCCCGGCCCGTCTCTCCCCCGGTCCGTGTCTCCCCCGGTCCGTGTCTCTCCCGGTCCGTGTCTCCCTCGGTCCGTGTCTCCACTTCCCCCGGTCGGTCCGTTTGTTCAGAATCACACTTGTGCGTCAATTATCTTCACTGCCGCACGTGTGTGTACACGCCGAGCTAACAGTCACTCACTACCTTCACAGTCGTCCTACGACCTATACAGACGACCTACACAGTCGTCCTACGACCTATACAGACGACCTACACAGTCGTCCGCCATCACTCCGCGACCCGCATCCTCTGCAGACTGCACTGACACACTGACACGTCAGTATTGACATACTGTATTGACACTCAGTATTGCCACCTGGACAGGCCATACGGAGTGACAGCTGAATTGCGACAAACTCATATCACCTCATAACATCGTGTCGCGCAAATATTCCAGTGATGGCAAAGAGAGCACAACGCTCAACAGGCAGCAACAGGTGTCACTTCATCGCGTCCATTAGGCATTAGATGTTTAGATTTTGGCCTTTTAGATCGCATTCTGTCGTTTTTTCGACTTATGTTTCAAGGAGTATAGTATCCAAAATATTGGATAATTAGCCACCACGCTGTCCATGCTACCATGCATGATAATTAGCTACTGCTATGATTTTTACCCAACATATTTTGGAGTTAAGCATTTCAAATTGATTCCGAAAACATATTAGCAATGGCTAAATTTAATGTCTGATGTTTATAAGGGGTAGTCTGAGCTTTGCAATTTGACGAAAAGGATACAGGCCTCCCGGGGGTTGTTGAACTCCCGGCGGATACAGGGCTCACGGGGGTTGTTGAACTCCCGGCGGATACAGGGCTCACGGGGTTGTTGAACTCCCGGCGGATACAGGGCTCCCGGGGTTGTTGAACTCCCGGCGGATACAGGGCTCACGGGGGTTGTTGAACTCCCGGCGGATACAGGGCTCCCGGGGGTTGTTGAACTCCCGGCGGATACAGGGCTCCTGGGGGTTGTTGAACTCCCGGCGGATACAGGGCTCACGGGGGTTCTTGAACTCCCGGCGGATACAGGGCTCCCGGGGGTGTTGAACTCCCGGCGGATACAGGGCTCCCGGGGGTTGTTGAACTCCCAGCGGATACAGGGCTCCCGGGGGTTGTTGAACTCCCGGCGGATACAGGGCTCCCGGGGGTTGTTGAACTCCCGGCGGATACAGGGCTCCCGGGGGTTGTTGAACTCCCGGCGGATACAGGGCTCCCGGGGGTTGTTGAGCTCCCGGCGGATACATGGCTCCCGGGGCTTGTTGAACTCCCGGCGGATACAGGGCTCCCGGGGGTTGTTGAACTCCCGGCGGATACAGGGATCCCGGGGCTTGTTGAACTCCCGGCGGATACAGGGCTCCCGGGGGTTGTTGAACTCCCGGCGGATACAGGGCTCACGGGGGTTGTTGAACTCCCGGCGGATACAGGGCTCCCGGGGTTGTTGAACTCCCGGCGGATACAGGGCTCACGGGGGTTGTTGAACTCCCGGCGGATACAGGGCTCCCGGGGGTTGTTGAACTCCCGGCGGATACAGGGCTTACGGGGGTGTTGAACTCCCGGCGGATACAGGGCTCACGGGGGTTGTTGAACTCCCGGCGGATACAGGGCTCCCGGGGCTTGTTGAACTCCCGGCGGATACAGGGTTCCCGGGTGGTGTTGAACTCCCGGCGGATACAGGGCTCCCGGGGGTTGTTGAACTCCCGGCGGATACAGGGCTCCCGGGGGTTGTTGAACTCCCGGCGGATACAGGGCTCACGGGGGTTGTTGAACTCCCGGCGGATACACGGCTCCCGGGGGTTGTTGAACTCCCGGCGGATACAGGGCTCACGGGGGTTGTTGAACATTCCCCGGTTATTCGGGAATAGTTGGTTGTAGTTCCGGGAAAATGCACCATTGGGTAGCTTGTGAAGCTATAGCCTGATAGTGAACTTGATTCTGTTACTTGCTCTATGCGCGCTATTAATTTTTACAGGGCACTTCGTTAAGGCATACAATCTAGGCTGGTCAGCCATTTGCGGGATAAGACTCCCACCAATACGCCATACGAAGGCCGTTCGCGATAACATATTTGGCAACGGTAAATTGTGTTGATTTGTATCCATGATGAGCAGCGAAAATTGTTAAATTTGTAAGCAATTGTAATTTATTTCCTACTAAGTGAATGTGCCTTGGAAATTTTTATTCTGCATCAATTTAGTCTGCATGTGTTGATTGGATGGATTTCCGAGAAGAGGACCCCACCATCCGATCGGGAAATTCCTCGTATTCGGCATAATTTAGTAGCTAAAGTTGTACGTCCCCAACGACTAAGGACGGTCTGCCCGGCCCGCTGGCTTCATATGACATTTAATGCCACCGGCCGCAGGTCATCCCCGCCAGGGGCAAATAGTGAACGCTGAAGCGGCTTGAACCCACCTTTCCAGGGTGGATAAGATTGTAAGCCCAGCAATCTCCCGACTGAGCTACACGGGCGGGCATTTTTAGGCAATGGCTCTTCACTTGACCCCACCTAGCCCTAGGTCACCTTGCATGATGTAAAAAATCGGCGAAATTAATGTATCAATAATGTGTTTGTAGTAATACTTCCAAGATGGGTAAGGAATGGCCTTTTGGACTGGGTGGGACCATGCAATTTTTCCAAATCCCGAAACTTCTTTTTCCCGGTTCTAACGGAACCTTGTATAACGTCTGATCCAATCCATTACTGCGCCTTCTCCTTTCCCGCGACAGTTCAGCTGCGATTTTTCATTTCCAGCTAGCCGCCATCTGATCATAACGACTTCTGAACGAAATTGAGCCAATTCGGCCCGTTTCTCTGGCGATTTAGCTGATTTCTCACCGCTCCTCGTTTCTAACGCGGCGGTGATTTGTTACCATGCAATATGAACGAGGCTCCCTATCCCTATCGCGTCTCAGAAGCGGTGTAAACAGTGAGCCGACATCGCATAGGCCGTTCAAACTTTAAATGGATGCGCCAGTCTGAGAGAACGCGACTATTAGTTATAAACATCCGCCAACTTTGTCGCTATGGTAGCTGCTAACTACCAAAGCAACTCTTAATATATGGATACATGCTGGAAGGAGTTAATTTGTATTATGTAAGTACGTCTTCTTCTTTGGACGGAGGTCTGGATAAAAAAAGTCGCCTCAGACTCAGACTCGGGTACAAATAGCTGACTCCGATCACTGTATCAACTCCGCAGCACTAGATTAAAGGGAATGTTTCACCTCTCTGAAAGTTGTCAAATATACGCTGGTTGTAGTCGAAAACATGAAGTAAGTGCTGCTGAAAACGATGGTGATATTTTTTATCTCGAAAAGTCACTTAACTTTATACAAGTTCAGTTTTTAGCTTTGGGATGATGTCATTATTGAGCTATAGACCGCCGCTGATTGGCTGACAAAGTGGGATTGGCTGACAAAGTGGCTGTCAGCCAATCAGCGGCGGCACTAGCCTAGACCCCATTTCGCAAATTATAAATTCAATTGCTTAAAAACGGCTAAGTTTTTAGGAAAATTACCTTAGCATTTTCGACATTTCAATAACGGCCAAAGATAATGGCTATCTCAGTTAAAAACCAATACATAGGTGAAACATTCCCTTTAAGGATGCGGAGTAGAATTATTTTCGTCAACTCTGGTTCCGACTCCCAGCGGCCAGCGTTAAGATGTCAACTTCATTCCGGCTCCAGCCAATATTGTCTACTCTGAGTTCTGACTTCTGACCGACTTTGATTCCGACTCGAGGGTAAAGTGTATCATCTAGTTTATGCGCCACTGTTACACGAACTTTGTTTTGGCCTCAAACTACTGCCAGCTATGCAGGTATTCTTGTTAACCATCGAGTGGTCCGATCGAGGATCCCTGACGGTTTGCTGGCGTTAATCTCGGATGAAAATCATTTGACCCGGCTACCGCTTTCGTCCTGTCTTGCATAGCTAAGGGTCGAGGCCAAGTACATTTATTACGTTATATAAATATAGGCATACATTTAATTTTCCATGGGACATGGAGTTGTTACGAAAACAAATTCAACATGCAATCGGCGTTATGGACGGACATGGTCAGCCGGGCCACCATCCCGTGGCCGGCACAGCGTCCAGACGCCTGCAGTGTGGTCAAGGTCATGTGGTCTGGCAGCGTCGGTTAATAGCGTGCGCACGTTACTCGCCCCGGGCGGGTCGCGACCTGGCCAGCGCCGGTGTGGGGTGTGAGTCCGTTGGCGCGAGCGGAGTTGACCAGATGTGGAGCGCAAGCGGCGAGCGCGCGGCTGCTCTCACAGCCGTGAACACCGAGCAGTGTCCATTATTCATTGTGGTGATGATATTGCCATGCTTTAACCCGGCATTGACTAGGGTCTCAGCAGAACACAATTGACTGAGGGGGGGGGGGGGGCGTTAAACGCACCCCTGGTTATCTTCCGAACCAATGATCGCAATGAAACACGCAAGGCGGCATTCGAAAGCTCTCAATGAGACGAATCTAAAGCATACTCAAAAATGTAAAAATGAGGTCAAATGTCAGGTCACCGTCAGGTCAAAGGTCAAAATCGACGTATTTGAGTTTGTGCCATACTTTCCATCCACGCAGCCTTCGAATTTCGATTACGATCATGATCACCCAAAGTGCTGCAAAATGTATGATACACATCCCGCATGAACTACGGTGAGATTGTTGGCAAAGGTCAAGGTCAAGGTCTGGTCACAAAAGGTCACTATGCGCAAAATATCTACGAGTCATGCAATACATGTTTTATGGGTTATTTTCCACGTATAATTCAATAGTGATAGTCATTTTACCACCGGACCTCATTTACGTGAAGTTAGTGTCAAGTTCAGGTCAATGAAGGTCAACATTTTTAATAGATAAATCTAAATAAAAAAGGCATGTTTCTAGACCAGTTTTGTCTGGGAAATACAGTGCTGGCATTTATGCGTCTGTATCTGGTCAATAAAAGGCAAAAAGCAATTCAAGATATGACGTCATGAGTTACCCATACTTTAGATGCCATAAGTCAGTCAAAGATGGTGGTATCATTTTAAAATTTGGTGTGGTAGTTGCCCATATGTGGTTATCTGACATATTTCCGCTTTGTTTTAAATCTGTGAAGAAGAAAAAAGTTTTTGGGGGGAGGGGGGTCAAAAACCAACATGTTCAAAATCCGAGATAGCCATGTTGTAGCACTTGCCATTTTCTATCTTTTGACGTTTTTGGATTGCATTTTGCTCAATATATGGCATTTGTACGGCCTGCTAAAGTTCAGCTGAGTTTTGTGTAAAACTCGTGTGTAGTGACGTCACTAAATTCGCTATAACTCGACATTTTTCGACAAAATTGCTTTATGTTTTCACAGAAGACGTAAAATGTATGTAGAAGAAGGTACCCGAAGTTTCACGTTGATAGCGCTAATGGTTTTGGAGCTATTACGAAAATTAATCAGAGGGGGGGGGGGGGGGGGGGTAACCACCCTCAGTCAATGGCGGGTTAAGGCATTAATTGCACTGGAAATGAAATTCATATCTATCGGTACGAAGTTTACATTTATGTATTTATGTATCATGTTCAGTGTTATCCTAGATCGGACCAAAGGCGTGTCCTAAGTGCCTAAGTTCAAATTGGTGATACTGATGACGACGTACTTTTTTTAATTATTGTCTCAATAGAGTCGCCACGAAACACAATGGACCCCTAAATTAGTTATTTGTTTGGCTATTTTTATATTTTATATTTAAAAAATTTAGTCCGAAATTTTTGAATTGATGGGTTTACGAGATCAGGACCCGCGCTAAGCAGAGCTTGTTGTCCAGGCCCTGACCCCAACCATCCGATCGCGCAATTCATGGTAGCTGGCAGGATTTAGAGGCGAAAGTGTTACGTGCCCGACATAGGACCTGTTCACGGTCCGCCCTGCCCTCTTAAGTCACCTGACCTTGAGTGCGACTGCCACCACCGCCGGCCGCAGGTCATCCCAGTCAGGAGCAAATAGCGAGTGTCGAAAGCGACACGAACCCGGCCTTCCACACCGGGTGAGGTCAGAAGCCCAGCGCTCTCCATAATGAGCTACAGAGGGGTGGACAACATTGTTAAGTACATTTTTTAGGAAAATGCTTTTGACATATGCATTATCAAGTGATATAACCTTAACCATTGGGTTTTTCTGGTCGAGCCGCATCGAATGATACATTGTGTTGCCTAGTTAGATCATATCAAATAAATTGACCTGACATAAGGTCAGGTCAAGGTCAGGCCAAGGTCAGGCCAAGGTCACATTTCGCTTTAAACGGCACGTTTCGACGAGTCAAAAAAAAACATTGCCCATCTTGATTTGTCCAAAAATAATTAAATACAAACTACGCATGACCATTGGCTCTCCTGAGACCTGAGTTAACCTTGAAGAGGTCACGGGACAAAATTGTGACATGGCATTTTGCATTTGACGCAAAAACTGCGGATCTGATACAAAAAAACATTTCCTATGGATTTATACGTATTTGAATGTTCCCATTGACATAATAGGACTATGTAGACTGAGCAATACCGCCCGTGTTGCGAGGGGACGAGGGGACATGTCCCTCCAACATTTTCGGATTTTAGCATTACGCCTATGGGCGTTGCATGGCAAGAATCGACTTCAGAATGCCTCCCCTCCCCCTCAAACTTTTGGAAGGTGGCGGCGCCCTTGCTGGCGGGGATTATTTGCGGCCGGTGGCAGCGGCCTCGTTCAAAGGCAGATGAAGCCGGTGGGCTTGGCTGACCTTTCCCAGTCGTTAGGGGACGTTACACTTTCGCCACTATATTCTGCCGATGACCTGACCTGGGATTGCTCGATCGGATGGCAAGGTGAGAACCCGCGCGACAAGCTCTGCTTAGCATGGGTGCTGACCTCGGAAACCCATCCAATGAAAACATTAGGAATAAATTCATAAACAAAAATATAACAATTATGGAGAGTCACGAAGTCGATCCAATCTTAGGTCACTGGCAAAAACAAACATCCGAGATATCATAATTGTAGATACTTATGACCTAATTAAATCCTGTGAGTTTCAAACCGAACAGTCAAAGACTGTAGCCTCGCTTAACACGACCTTATGACATTTTTGATGACATGACCTTCAACATTTTTATATGTGGAATTACTTTACGTGACCTGATGACCTGACCTGAAATGACCCGAGGTAAAAAACAACTACAGGATGTGGGCACTTGATGGTTTAACAGCTGTTCCAGAAATGGCATTGCTGTGCGCCGCGCCGCCGTTTTCTCGCCAAGGTCACCAGGCCAAGGTCACCAAGGGGAATGGGGATATCCACATGCCCTTTCGTCGCGCGTGTTGAAGGTCAGGGTGGACTTCTAAAAAAAATCCGGAATATTTACTTTGAGGACCGGAATGGACTTCTACCAATGTGTGTGGATCCTATGATCCAATGTGTTTGGATCCTATGATCGGATATTTGGGATTCAATCTATATGGCCTGGGCCCCTGGGACCAATGTGTTTGGATCCTATGATCGGATATTGGGGATTAAATCTATATGGCCGGGGCCCCTGGGACCAATGTGTTTGGATCCTATGATCGGATATTGGGGATTCAATCTACATGGCCGGGGCCCGTGGGACCAATGTGTTTGGATCCTATGATCGGATATTTGGGATTCAATCTATATGGCCTGGGCCCCTGGGACCAATGTGTGTGGATCCTATGATCGGATATTTGGGATTCAATCTATATGGCCTGGGCCCCTGGGACCAATGTGTGTGGATCCTATGATCGGATATTTTGGATTCAATCTATATGGCCTGGGCCCCTGGGACCAATGTGTGTGGATCCTATGATCGGATATTTGGGATTCAATCTATATGGCCTGGGCCCCTGGGACCAATGTGTGTGGATCCTATGATCAGATATTTGGGATTCAATCTATATGGCCTGGGCCCCTGGGACCAATGTGTGTGGATCCTATGATCGGATATTTGGGATTCAATCTATATGGCCTGGGCCCCTGGGACCAATGTGTGTGGATCCTATGATCGGATATTTGGGATTCAATCTATATGGCCTGGGCCCCTGGGACCAATGTGTGTGGATCCATGATCGGATATTTGGGATTCAATATATGTGGCCTGGGCCCCTGGGACCAATGTGTTTGGATCCTATGATCGGATATTTGGGATTCAATCTATATGGCCTGGACCCCTGGGACCAATGTGTGTGGATCCTATGATCGGATATTTTGGATTCAATCTATATGGCCTGGGCCCCTGGGACCAATGTGTGTGGATCCTATGATCGGATATTTGGGATTCAATCTATATGGCCTGGGCCCCTGGGACCAATGTGTGTGGATCCTATGATCGGATATTTGGGATTCAATCTATATGGCCTGGGCCCCTGGGACCAATGTGTGTGGATCCTATGATCGGATATTTGGGATTCAATCTATATGGCCTGGGCCCCTGGGACCAATGTGTGTGGATCCTATGATCGGATATTTGGGATTCAATCTATATGGCCTGGACCCCTGGGACCAATGTGTGTGGATCCTATGATCGGATATTTTGGATTCAATCTATATGGCCTGGGCCCCTGGGACCAATGTGTGTGGATCCTATGATCGGATATTTGGGATTCAATCTATATGGCCTGGGCCCCTGGGACTAATGTGTGTGGATCCTATGATCGGATATTTGGGATTCAATCTATATGGCCTGGGCCCCTGGGACCAATGTGTGTGGATCCTATGATCGGATATTTGGGATTCAATCTATATGGCCTGGACCCCTGGGACCAATGTGTTTGGATCCTATGATCGGATATTTGGGATTCAATCTATATGGCCTGGGCCCCTGGGACCAATGTGTGTGGATCCTATGATCGGATATTTGGGATTCAATCTATATGGCCTGGGCCCCTGGGACCAATGTGTGTGGATCCTATGATCGGATATTTGGGATTCAATCTATATGGCCTGGGCCCCTGGATCGACAGAGATCTTGGATCCTATCAGGGATGTAGGAAATTCACGAAAAGTGTGTGTGTGTGTGGGGGGGGGGGGGGGGGCAGTGCAACTTTTATCTCGTCTGGAGAGAAACCCAACCCCCTGTGGAAGATTCCTTTGGAGATTTGGCCTTTGCTTGTCTTGGCGAACCTTTTGCCACTATTTGTTTTCTCACCAAGCAAAATAAAACATTTTAGCAAAGAAAGGTAAAAACACGAGGGGCGATGAACCCCCGGCCCTCTGTTCCTACGCCTATGAATCCGACTATTAGCGATTTGTCGAGATATTTATTAGGATCTGACCCGATACCCAAGATTCGAGCAACGAGGCCGTGGGATCCACCGACCACCGGGATCCCGGATAGTTGTTTGTTTGGTCGTTAGAGATCCAAGATAACTGTGCTTAATGTAATTTCTGAACCAATACCTTTATATCCTTTATAATATTTTACTATCTTATTTCCACGGCCTGGCTGGTCACTTACCACATATTCAGTTGGTCAATGGTCATTTACCTCATACCTAGGTATTCCCCTTATCTAGAGGTGCATAACCGAGCGTACGGCAGCATTTTATCGCGGGATTTTATAGATTCGAGATTCTGTGGTATCATTGATCCGCTTAACCCGCGACTTACTGGGGGGGACTATTTTTTGCCCCCCTCCCGTTATTTTGCAATAACTCCTACACGAACACCGATATCGTCACGAAAATTGCAGAACCTTCTCTCACATCAATTCTACACATGTTGAAAAAGGAAAACTATGAGGTTATGATAGGTCAACCGGGAATTTCGTCAGAGTGACGTCATGTTCTTCGGTTTTTGTTGCAAAATAATGGTTTGCGGAAAACGCTGTCAAAGGTATGATGTTTGAGATAAACTAAATTGTCTTACATCAAATTACTGACAATAGACCGGGCTATCAAACTGCCATCTCGGATTGTTGAGTTATTTTTAATTCAAAATTTTGAGAAATCCAAATATATTTTTGTTTTGTTTTTACAAAATTTTCAAGAAAAAATCAGAATGATCCAAAAACCGGAATATATGTGATCGAGACGTGTGCGGTGAATATGTGTACCAAATTTGAAGTCGATATCTTAAAAAATAGCTGACTCAGTTATGACCTTTCAATGACAAAAATCGACCACCTCTCACAGCATTACTTTGCATAAAGAAGGCATTTCCGTTTTTGCTTTTTACTTCTATTTATATGGAACAAACAATGTTCTAATGTCATTTTTCGCGTTCTAGACGAAAAACCAACACATACACATGTGTTACAACGCTTAATGACCGTAATCTGCAGTTTGACCTCGTGACCTCGGATGACCTTGACCTGACCCAAGGTCATAAACAGCTTAGAATGGTACTTATAAGTGTCAGACACACGAATCGTACCGATTTATCAACAGCTTATGCTTTTAATATCGTAATTTTGCGCGACAATTCCATCCATCGAGACCTTTTGACACGGTCAAACATTTTGTACTTGACCTGACCTGTGACGTCATCGGTGACCCCGAGGTCAAACATATTATGTTTCCCTCGATAAATTTCCCAGGGCTATCGAATGCCGTTTTAACCTTTACATTCGGTCTAGTAGTTCCGGAGATCCGAAGGGGGGGGGGGACAAAAAATAGCCCTCCCCAGTAGGTCGCGTTATGAAATATACCCCAGTAACTCGCGAGTTAAACTATTATAACGTGATCCTGTCTCAACGGCGGCTCAATTCCATTCGATAGATCAGAGCTGGTATTCCAATATTCACCGTTAGTTATTTTTCATCGTTAGATCCGGTGGGAGAGAATGGGATCCTGGATCTGTTGTTGGGTTTTGTAGAGGGGTATTCTTGGATCTGGGACTCGTTCCCGTCTGGCCTCTCCATACCTGATTGGATCCTCTATTAACCAGGCGCACACACAAGATTTTCGTAAGGGGGGGGGGGGGGGGGCACGACCTCAAGGGGGCCCCGTCGGACCACGAGGGGCCCCACCATTGCGGACCCAACAAGGACCCCTGTACATATTATACAATATTGAAAGGTAGTCGGCAGCGCACTAGAAAGAAAGCCAGTAAGATGATGTTCCTATATCCGAACTTCAGCGTAGAAGGCAGCAATTATGCATGCCTTACGTAAGCAGTGAATGACATTGCGCAATGATCAGGAGAAAGCTTCACAAACACCCGCCACGTTGCCAAGCAACGTGCTGTTAAAAGCACCGTCCTACGTTGCTAAACAGTGTGCAGAGCATATGCACAGGTGTTACCAGGTGACATTTATGGTTTCCACTGAGATCGTGACCTCGGTTGACCTTTTCAGAGGTCAATCGAGGTCACTGACCTCAGATGACCTGAGATGACTTGTTTGGCTTCTGGCAGTTCCTAGGACATTTTGTGACGCTTATTTCAAATTTGGCATCCATGTTGCATAATTATATGTTCCACGGGGATCATGGTCTTTCACAGGTCAACCGAGGTCACTGACCTCCGATGGCCTGAGATGACCTTTTTGGATTCTGGTAGTTTCTAGGACATACTGTGACGTTGATTTGAAATTTCGGACCCAATTTGCATAAGTATATGTTCATTCAAGACTTTAGCTCGATTATAATTCAATTTCTACACATGCACGATTTGGATGACATCCGGGTCATTGACATGACCTCAGAGGTCACCTAATGACCCAGGACCTTAAAATCGGGTAGCAACGGATTCCTCTCATCACACGTAACACGCTCGTTTTTTAAATCTAAGCTCCAACTCAATGAGGGGCGAAACGCCAGGGGGGTTGCACCCCCCCCCCCCCCTGCACGGTCACATAGGTATCGGACGCTGCACAGGCGAGGGTTAAAGGAAATGTTTCACCTTTGAATTCGTTTTAAACTGAGATAGACATTATCGTGAGCCGTTATTGAAATGTCTAAATTATTTTTCCCATTTCATTTTCATTTTTCCCAAAACTTAACCGCTTTTAAGCAATTTAATTTACCATTTGCAAAATGACTCCAGGCTGGTGCAGCTGCTGATTGGCTGACAGCCACTTTGTCAGCCAATCCCACTTTGTCAGCCAATCAGCGGCGGTCTATGGCTCAATAATGACGCCATTCGCCCAAATCTAAAAACTTAATTTGTATAAAGTTAGGTGACTTTTCGAGTGAAAAAATAGCACCATCGTTTTCAGCAGCACTTACTTCATATTTTCTACTACAACCAGTGTATATTTGACAACTTTAATAACGGTGAAACATTCCCTTTAACCCGGCATAGACTGGGGTCTCAGCCGAACACCATTGACTGGGAAGGGGTGTGTGTGTGTGGGGGGGGGGGGGGCGTTAAACGCCCCCTGGTTATCTTCCGAACCAATTATCGTAGCGAGACGTATAAGGCGGCATTCGAAAACTTTCAATGAGACGAATCCAAATAATGCTGAAAAATGCAAAGTGAGGTCAAATGTCAGGTCACGGTCAGGCCAAAGGTCAAAATCGCCGTATTTGAGTTTATGAGCCATACTTTCCATCCAAAGCCTTCGATTACGACCATGATCACCAAAGGTGCTGCCAAAGGTATAATACACATCCCGCATGAGCTAAAGTGAGATTGTTGGCCAAGGTCAAGGTCAAGGTCAGGTCTCAAAAGGACACTATGCTCAAAATATCTACGAAAGTCATGCAACACATGTTTTATATGTTATTTTCCACGTATAATTCGATAGTGATAGTCATTTTACCATCTGACTTCATTTACGTTAAGTTAATGTCAAGTTCAGGTCAAGTTCAGTTCAATGAAGGTTACAAATTTTAATTGATAAATCTAAATAAAAAAGGTATGTTAGGTAGGTATGTAAGGTATGTGGTAAAAGGTATCAGTGTTGCCTCCTAAATACAGTGGTGCCATCTATTTGTCTGTATCTCGTCAATAAAATTCAAAAAACGCAATTTGTAAATATGACATCATGAATTACCAATACTATATATGCTATAAGTCAGTCAAAAATGGTGATATAATTCTGAAATTTGGTATACTAGTTTTCCATATGTGGTTCTCTGATAGATATTCCGGCTTTTTGAATATCTTTGAAAAATTTGATTTTGTGGGAATTTCCCCCCAAAAAACTTTTTGAATGTTTAGGGGTCAAAAAAAAAAAAAAAAAATGCGAGATAGCCACGTTGTAGCCCTTGCCATTTGCTAGCTTTTGACGTTTTTGGATTGCATTTTTCTCCACATATGGCATTTGTACGGTCTGCTACATTTCAGCTGATTTTGGTGTAAAACTCGTGTGTAGTGACGTCACTAAATTCGCTATAACTAAAAAAATAATTGACGAAATTTCATTATTTTTTCACAGAAGACTTAAACGTGATTTCGAAGACGTTACCCGAAGTTTCATGTTTATAGCGCTATTGGTTTATGAGCTTTTACGAAAATTCATCAGGGGGGCGTTAAACGCCCCCCCCCCCCCAGTCAATGGCGGGTTAAGATTGACTAATACCAATTTCACGCCTGAATTGAGTTCAATACGTGTTTTACAGCGCACGCAAAACAAACAAGATGGATAATATCCTTGCAGATACCGAACGCTCTGCACGGGGCGATAATTTACCAATGGGAAATTATCCCCTACGGAGTAGATATCTACTCTGTTGGGGATAATTTTCCATTTCAGCATATGCCGGCATATGCCATATACCGAACGCGGGAAGGAAAAATCATCGGCTATAATTATCCAGCGGAGAACATCCAAAGGATTTTTTTTTCTTCAGATACCGAGTACGCACGCTTGAAGGGATTCACGGATGCACATTGGCGCATTACGTCACGGGCCGCGGACAGTCGTGGTGTGTTAAGATGAAAATATTATATAAAAACTCACTTTTCATTTGTGAAAAACACATCCGAATTTTCTTCTGATAAAAAAATACAACCGGACAGTGAGATTGTTGGCCTTAGAGGGACTCCGCATTTCATAAGGAGGGGGGGGGGAGCAGAGGGAGCAGCTCCCCCACTCAAGAAGTGTGTAAGTGTGTGTGTGGGGGGGGGGGGGGGGGGGGGGGGGGGCGCACATATGGTTTTGCCCCCTTAAATGTGTAAGAAGGAGCTCTCCAAGAAGTTAGCTCGATTTTTTTCCTTTTTGATCGATACAAAAATGACGGCCCCGAGGGCCCCGATGTGCCCCCAGCCAGCCTGAGGGGCCCTCTAAGGCCGATAGAAGGCCCTCAGTGGGCCTGAGGGGCCTTCGATAGGCCTGAGGGGGCCCTCGGAAGGTCTGAGACTTCAACATGGGTCAGTCCGTCGTTTTTTTGCGACCATTTAGAGGCCCTGCAAAATATAGTGGCCTAAATCCGAGGACATACCATTTCGCAATATTTTTTTTAGGGGGGGGGGCTTTGGCCGAGGGGGCCCCTGGGTTTCCTTGCGCCCATCAAATACTTTCCGCCGCCACTGGGGACGGGCCAGTGTGTGCGCCTCTGGTCCTTGTGTGCGCCTCTGGTATGAGATACACTTCGTGTCTTATTTTATATATTGATCTTTTTTCTCCTTAGAGCTTCGACCCGTTACACATTTTCGCGATAACTTTGCTTTCTATATTTTCGCGGTGGGCCCCTTCGGATGAAAACAAAATCAATTTTGATTTCTAAAAATGCAACCGGACAGGGGCCCCACCCTCATAGGGCAGCTCGGTGGCATCATAGCATTTCGTAAAGGGGGCACGGGCCTGCGTGCCAAACAGGACTTCAAAATGGCTTTATCGGATTTTCGAAATTTTCAGTTTTTGAAACGCAATTTTTTTTTAATTTTTTTTTTCTCCGAAAATGTTCACAAAATGTGCCAAACGAACATTACAACCAAACAGAGGCACCACGGGGCCGCCTCAGAGGGCCCCCGCATTTCGTAAGGGGGGGGGGGGGGACGCCGCACGGGCCCGTGTGCCCCCCTTGTGCGCGCGCCTGCTATTGACTTTCAGGTCATATATTGTCAATATCATCGTCAATATCGTGTGCATTTAGCCTAGAACGACTAGAAGCCACTAAGGGAATGTTTCACCTTTCTGAAAGTTGTCAAATATACGCTGGTTGTAGTCGAAAATATGAGTTAAGTGCTGTTGAAAACGATGGTGATATTTTTCCACTCGAAAAGTCACTTAACTTTATACAAACAAAGTGCGATTGGCTGAAAAAGTGTCTGTCAGCCATAAGCGTACTCAGGGGGGGGGGGAGTGCGGGCAAACGGGGCAATTGCCCCCTACTGAAGGTCCGTACGTGCCCCTTTGGCCGTATGTGACCCTTTGGAAATAGGGCCCGATACTTCGAAAAAAAATGAATGATTATTTTTTTTATTTTTTAAAGAAGATTTTTTCTTCAAAATATGCCCCTCTAAAAATATAGTGAGCCAAATCCGGAGTTCTTTTTTGGCGGGAGTACCTTATGCCCCCTGATAAAAAATTCCCCTTCTGGAGTGAATCCTGGGTACGCTACTGCTGTCAGCTAATCAGCGGCTGCACCAGCCTGGATGCATTTTGCAAATGGTAAATTAAATTGCTTAAGAACGGTTAAGTTTTGGGAAAAATGACCTTAGTAATTTAAGCATTTCAATAACGGCCAAAGATAATGGCTATCTCAATCCAAAACCAATAAAAAGGTGAAACATTCCAATTAAAATAAAATAACAATAAAATAACAATTAAAATAAAGCAAAGAAGTAAACGTAGGGAAAGGTGAGGGAATTTGGACCACTGGAGTAATTTGAACCACCACCTTTCCGGTCAAAACCAGAGCTACGTTCCATCTCAAATCGCAATATCTACGATGCTCGACACAACCGACGGCCGTGTGTGGCGTCGCGGTCGTCAGCGCGAAAAAGTCGTTGAGCGCGAGGGAAGTAAATCACGACTTCCCGGAACAAAAATTCACAACCACCCGGAAGGGTTTAGGGGGGGGGGGGGGGGCAAAAACATGCGCTTGCCTACCGATTTTTCGTTTGGGGTGGCAATTGCCTGTTTTGCCCTAATGTAGATCCGCCACTGGTGCAAGACATATTTCATTTTCCATACCATTTCGTCAAAAGCAGATTTGGTTGGGAACCGAAATTTGTTACCAAGTACCTACTTGAGAGTACCGATCGTTAAAAGTATTGAACGCTTATCAACTTTACATTGAAATATCTTTCGTTAGGAATGTTTATACCTATGCAAAATGTGATAAATTTACAATATATATAATTTACAATATACAATATTACAATTTACCCATTTTGGTATCGTGTGTCGATTTCAAGTAATAACTCCATTTTTTTGTGTGGGAAAAGGTCAATATTTCCCTTTAAGATAAATCAATTTATTCTATAGACTGCATTAAAATACGCGAATCATACCCTCAAAAATGGCACGCATGTGCAATGTGCATGTGATATACAGGAGTAAGACATGATGGAACAAATTTCTCTACTCCATGAACAAATCTAACAATTTGGTAGCCCTTTGGAATATCAAGGGCATTTTTGCGTAGGTGTGTTTTTTTAGACATTCTGGCGCACCGGATGCATAACTGGTTATTTTCAAGGCCATGCAGCGTTGAAGCATGCCAATTGCCAACAAGGAAGGAATGAAAGGGATTCATATGGCGAGGATTGTGATCTGTGGGTGTCTCCCTATCCTTATTCCTGTGAATTAATATTTGGGTCTATTTGATATTGGAATTTGCTTCTAATAAGGTACGTGTGCCCTTGATATCAACGACTCGTAACACTGCTTGCTTGTTAAATGTTGGCTTTATTGGCTGTTCCCCGCCTCATGTGACTCCCTGCAGTTCAGGTTAGCCTGGCTTTTGCACTTTTTGTCTTTGCCATGAGTGTTTGTTATTGTTCTGAGCAAATTTTTACCTGCCAAAATTTAAAACATGTTTTTGCCATTGAATTTCTTATCTTTTGTTGCACTGTTTGGTGTCCATAACAAGTGAGGGTTTGCTGGGTTGACAAATGCTTTACCTCATATGAGTCATACCTTGACCTAGGCCATATGCCTTATCTAGAGGTGCATAACTGAGCGTGCAGCAAAATTTTATCACTGGCTTTTGTAGATCCAAGATTCTGTGGTATCATCTTGAAGTAGTCTAGATTTGGTGTGCCGCCAAGCCTGTAGGACTCAATCTCACTACGCTCTATTCGTGTATATGTGTGACTTCAGTCCTGGTGAATCATGTATCTGTCATAAGATCCATAACTGTGACAACTGCAACATTGACATGTAACACCATAGTTCATGCTATTGGTGTTATTTAGTGCATCAGTATCAGCTACACCACTAATAGCATGAAAAGTTTGGTATTTTGATGTGTCTGGCAATTGGACCTTTACCCTATCAGGCAGTTTGATGTCATGCTCACAGCTCACTCATCTGTTTGATAGTTGAGACAGCCAATCCCAAACAAACTCTAGGAAATCCATTCATAAATTTTAGTCTCAATATGTTTTAAGGTTTGTAGGAATCATCTATCTGGGCATTGACATCGATGGCGGGGAGACAGGGGACACATCCTGTCATCCCCTAAACAATTTTTTTTTATTTTAACATTATGTCTATGGCCTTTGCATGGATAGAATCAACTTCAGAATGCCTGTGTCCTAACTTTCAGAAAGTGGGTATTTTTTTTCTTCTATGGTGCCACCCATTAACAGGTGACCAGGAGTGCCCCCGCCCTCGATCCCAACGACGCACACCACCTTACGTTAGCACCAGAGAACAAAAGAGAAAATGTTGTGGCACTCCCAACTAGGAAATGGAAGAAGAAATCAAAAGCAAATGAAGAGAGGAGGGCTAAGTGGTCAGTGGTAATGTGGCCAAAAATAAGAAGGCAGAAAGTAGTCGTTGCTGAAATCAACAAGTGACTGACCCCCAACTACGCCCCTGGGAATTGTACATTCTGACATTCGCACATACATAACCAAGTTAGTAAGGATTGCAAGTGTGTGCCCCACTGTCTGCTGCCCCAATCTTGAAACAAATGCAATTGCATCTGGAGATGTGATCATCAGTGATTTAGTTTGCTGCTGTTAGTTGACTGCAATTTACAATTTGCTCAAACGTGTTGTAGCATCAGACTTCATACATTTTAGCGGTATATTGATGTGTTATAGCATATACACCACCAAGAGCATGCAATGTATGCTTTTAGGGGTCTGTAGTTCAGATAGTTTACCCTATAATGGAGATATTTTGACACCATGACTTTGTTACAGCATTAACTGGGATTAGCTTTGAAATGGACATTGAACCAAATGAAAAGTTTTTCTTTGCTGGGTCATGAGGAACTGAAAGTGAAAAAATACCATGCTTTTTTAGAACCTCAAATTGAGGAGTATGACCTTGATCACATTCCCATGCATATTCTTTGTCATTGTACTCATGTGTTCGTTCTTTATGTGTACAATGTGTAAATTGTGGTCGGTCAACAGTAAATGAGACTAACACATAGTACACTTTGATCAATCACAGGTTTTGTGACACTTAGCTCTGATGTGTGCCATCTGGTCTGTCTGATGTACTATCCCAGCTCATTGGAGCTCATTTGAGCTCATTTGAGGGTGTTGATTAGTCAATAATATTGATATAGACATGGGTGGTATGCTGTTTTCTGTCTGTCGGAGGGTGCACTACTCATTTAGACTTGTTTACCCCAGTAAATTACATAGCAGCAGTGAAACTACTCTAGTGACTGTATTATGCACGGTAGAAATGTCACTATGAGTAGGGTTTCAGAGTATGAGTGTCACACTCATACTCTGAAACCCTACTCATAGTGATGGTTGGCGCAAAGTTGCTGTTTGCTGGTATACATTTTGTACTCTTTTGTACTTTTTTGAAATTTGTGTACTCTTTGAAAAGAGGGAAATAAACATAATCAAATCAAATATGATTAATAGTCATATTGTATTTGATTCAGGTAACTGGATCAAGCTCTGGAGACCTCAAGCCCTCAATCAGAATACAAAAGAGTACAAAATGTATACCAGTGAACAGCAACTTTGCCAACCATGAGTGTGTGCTTCTTGAGTAATAAAGGTATAGGTGGTAATCTATGGGTCTCCAACACCCACAGCTTCTATGAACCTTGACTCAAGGGCCTTCTCAAGGCCACATGCCTGAAGTACTGGTGTTCTGTGAATTTAAGCATTGTCAGTTACTAGTATGTATTCTGTGAATTTAAGCATGGTGGAGTACTGGTATTTCTGTAAATGTGATTTGTTTGGTAGTACTGTTATCTTCCAGCTGGCTGGACTTGGTAGAAAACACAATGGAGTGTCCCAAAATTTGGCGAACTGGGTGGCAAATGACACCGAAATGTGAATAATTTTTCACTCTTACTCCTTATTTTAGGAGTTACATTTTCACTCCCAAATTATGAATTGTGATATTGATTCTGACATAAATATTGACAAAAAATACATTATTTCAACGAAAACTACTGCTTTTCAAATTTCATATTCAAAACAGAAATAAATTTGTACCATTTTCTACATAACTTTCCACTCATGCTTTGTTTTGCTCGAATTTTCCACTCTGACACCCAAGCAAAAATGGAATTTTGGGCCACTGCCACAATGTGTGTTATCTGAACTAATGCTTGGTTGCCTGATGAATGATCTAGAACCAGATGGAAGGTATAAGTAACCAGATTCAGTAATGTGGGCATCAGACTAGTCAAATGCTGAATCAACGGATTCAACTAACTCCCATCGGGTTCATTCAGGCCCATGTAACGGCCATGGCTCGCTGCCTCAGTCGAGATGCAACTTGCAAGCCCGGTACACACACCAGGTATGTTCTGGACTCCAGAATATACCTAAGTCACATTTATCTGGTTATGTTTAGCTATGCTATGTTAAAAAGCTAGGTATTATAGACCTAGTTCATAATCTGGGTATGCTCTGAAGTTCAGAGTATACCGAATTTGTGACCAAACTTTCATTTTGTTCGAGGCACGAAGCAGCATCGAACCCCGATGATTACCAGGACCCGGCGGGATAACCACATGGGGGGGGGGGGGGGGGGCATGAAGATTGCAGAGCCTGTTGATTCACCATTTTACAAGTATGGTGGGTCCTGCTGCGTTCGTCTTGAGTGGTGACAATGTTTAATTATATATCTGTCCACAGCCTGGCTTGTGGTCGCTGCTGCTGCCATTGGTGCTGAAGCGGATGCCTGCCCTGGTTGTTGGATCGGCTTTCTGATCTCTGCACCGCTTCTGCGTAAGGTATGTCGGATACAGACTGGTCATGACCGACCATGTCCTTTTGCTTAACATTCGACCACTTGGTCGAAGCACGAAGACAAACTTGATCGTTACTTTGTCTCTGAGAAAGCTCTGAATTCGAGGTTCATATCCAATATTGGTTCTGAAGAGCTGCCGAACACATGCAAAGATTGTCATGTTCCGTGTCGACGAGATGCGATCATTGCACCAACAGCAAAGTGATCTGGCGATTCTTGCACGCGAATCTAACCACTACTGCTTGCCTGATTTATCTTAGGAACTCTTCCTGTCTGTAATGACGGGGGGGGGATGGGGTACTATTTGTGTGAGGATACAGTGGCGAGGAAATGACTAATGCCCACGTCCAGCTGACGACTTTATCGCTTGCGTATTGACAAAGAATCCCGCCTGTCTGGAAACATCGGCATCATTTATCTAGCTTTTTCTTCTGTCCGTTGGTTCTCATGTTTGGTCATCATTTGGTTCTTTCATTTTGTCAACTACAGCGGTCATCTCAACAGCCCCGATTTCCAGCGCTCGTTGGGTCGGTCAGAGCTGGGAAAATTAGCCAGCCATCCAGATTCGATTGCCTCCAAGTGGCAAGAACCAGCTGGAACAGACTCCTCTGCTGACCTCTCCTCTACTTGTGGCTGGTTTCTGTCGGCTGAATCGGACCGATTCCGTTTCAATGCTGTTTTCTATCGAAAGTCTCTTCCACGTCTCTTATGGCTGATATTATTGGTCTAATGCCGAGCTACCCACGACGATAGATTTGACCAATTCCCCACATCCAAGGATGTTATGGGCCGTGCCTTCCTTTCATCATCACAGCGCACAATTGTTTGATGACACTAATACAAAGTATAATGACTTTGGGCGTCCCTACTTGTCAAAAGTCAACGAGAGACACGGTTCTTTTCTGAAGAACGAATGAGCGCTACAACAACACAAGTATACTTCTGTATTCGAGAGAAACAACGCACATATGCTTTTCAAATTGGAATTCAAATCTCGAACTAATAGGACGGAAGAATTAATTGGTGGAGTTACGAGCAATAATTTCAGTTCCTTTACACGCATATCTGTAGTACCAATATTGTATCTCTGTGAGGATTATATGGTCTATAATCCTCAGAGATACAAGCTTAGTATAGTCCCTTTCTGCTTCTCCATTCCTGCCTGCCTAATTTTTGTTCCTGTTCTATTTGAAGCCGCTCCCACTCTTCCTCCTGCGAATACCCCAGTCCGAATTAGCCTCGAGCCGACGGAGTAGCGTCCGTGGCGACTGAGTTAGTTTGACTTGGACTTGTCGACCGTCGCTGCATCTGACGCCCAACAGTGTTCGATCTGTTGATGTTTCGTCTGGTGCTGCTGGCAATCAATTCCGGGAAGGTGGGAATACCGGATTCCCGGAGAGCTAGGGGACTCCAACATCCGGAGAAGTTCTTGCACGACATGCAATGCATGCACGCCGCACGGGCTTTATAGCGAAGTGTGCATGAAGTATGTCTGAAGTAGGTATGTACGAAGTTCTATGTTATGGCGTGTGTGCGAAGTAGGCTGGCAGTCGGAGCCCAGTCTGATCGGTGTTATGTGTAGTGGGTACCTACTGGTGGTGATGGCAGTCGGAGCCCAGTCTGATCGGTGTTGTGTAGTGGGTACCTACCGGTGGTGATGGCAGTCGGAGGCCAGTCTGATCGGTGTTGTGTAGTGGGTACCTACCGGTGGTGATGGCAGTCGGAGGCCAGTCTGATCGGTGTTGTGTAGTGGGTACCTACCGGTGGTGATGGCAGTCGGAGCCCAGTCTGCTCGGTGTTGTGTAGTGGGTACCTACCGGTGGTGATGGCAGTCGGAGCCCAGTCTGCTCGGTGTTGTGTAGTGGGTACCTACCGGTGGTGATGGCAGTCGGAGCCCAGTCTGATCGGTGTTGTGTAGTGGGTACCTACCGGTGGTGATGGCAGTCGGAGCCCAGTCTGATCGGTGTTGTGTAGTGGGTACCTACCGGTGGTGATGGCAGTCGGAGCCCAGTCTGATCGGTGTTGTGTAGTGGGTACCTACCGGTGGTGATGGCAGTCGGAGCCCAGTCTGCTCGGTGTTAGTGTAGTGGGTACCTACCGGTGGTGATGGCAGTCGGAGCCCAGTCTGATCGGTGTTATGTGTAGTGGGTACCTACCGGTGGTGATGGCGCAGGCGGCGGAGCCCAGTCTGCTCGGTGTTAGTGTAGTGGGTACCTACCGGTGGTGATGGCGCAGGCGGCGGAGCCCAGTCTGCTCGGTGTTAGTGTAGTGGGTACCTACCGGTGGTGATGGCGCAGGCGGCGGAGCCCAGTCTGCTCGGTGTTAGTGTAGTGGGTACCTACCGGTGGTGATGGCGCAGGCGGCGGAGCCCAGTCTGCTCGGTGTTAGTGTAGTGGGTACCTACCGGTGGTGATGGCGCAGGCGGCGGAGCCCGGCCGGCTGCTGCTGCTGCTGCCGGCTGCCATCTGGCCAGCCGACGCCTCCTCCTCTCCGAGGGCCAGCCGACGCCTCCTCCTCTCCGAGGGCGCTGATTCAGTCACGCTACCTCATCCTCTGCTGAGGGAGGGAGAGACGGGTCAGAGACGGGAGACGACGGGTCAGACGGGGACGACGGGTCAGAGACGAGATACGACAGGTCAGAGGCGGGAGACGTCGGGTCAGAGACGGGAGATGACGGGTCAGAGACGGGAGACGACGGGTCAGAGACGGGAGACGACGGGCGGGAGACGGGATACGACGGGTCAGAGACGAGATACGACAGGTCAGAGACGGGAGACGACGGGTCAGAGACGGGAGACGACGGGCGGGAGACGGGAGACGACGGGTCAGAGACGGGAGACGACAGGTCAGAGACGGGAGACGACGGGTCAGAGACGGGAGACGACGGGTCAGAGACGAGATACGACAGGTCAGAGACGGGAGACGACGGGTCAGAGACGGGAGACGACGGGCGGGAGACGGGAGACGACGGGTCAGAGACGGGAGACGACGGGTCAGAGACGAGATACGACAGGTCAGAGACGGGAGACGACGGGTCAGATACGGGAGAAAACGGATCAGGGACGGGAGACGACGCAGGGGCGTCGCCAGGATTTTTTCTTCTCTTCTCTAACATACCGCATCTTCTGACAAGGACGTCACGAAATGTGAGCGTCATCAAGTGAAGTGAGATCCTTCCCCGTACATTTTGGTATTCATTGCAATACAAATGGGGTAGCACGAAGCCGGGACATCGGACTCCCCAAGGGGACATCTAATTATCTAGTCGTGGCGTCAAAGTAAACAGAGGGCATCGAGGTTGTGCAAAAGTTCGCTATCCGAGCATACCGCATCGCGATATTTGCAGTGAAGTCTCCACGCCCTTGGGCGCAGGAGAGGCGCTATGTTAAAACAACAGGATACACTTGTTAGATACGGAACGGACACGTCTCTGTTACACATTGACAGCATTGTATTATGTGCAGGAAAGATACTGTGCTAGATATGGGATATACTTAGGAACAGTATACTTTTAACGTTAGACAAATATTTTATCTCCTATATGGCTCCAAATATAATGGAAGATCCTGTTTCACGACCACACCAGATTTCCCGTCATCCCGGAAGTGCTCTGAACTCTGCGATTTCCGATACCATTGATCCCGTGGTATAAGTCTCCATGGGATTTCCGATACCATTGATCCCGTGGTATAAGTCTCCATGGGATTTCCGATACCATTGCTCCCGTGGTATAAGTCTCCATGGGATTTCCGACACCATTGATCCCGTGGTATAAGTCTCCATGGGATTTCCGATACCATTGATCCCGTGGTATAAGTCTCCATGGGATTTCAGATACCATTGATCCCGTGGTATAAGTCTCCATGGGATTTCCGACACCATTGATCCCGTGGTATAAGTCTCCATTGGATTTCCGATACCATTGATCCCGTGGTATAAGTCTCCATGGGATTTCCGATACCATTGATCCCGTGGTATAAGTCTCCATGGGATTTCCGATACCATTGATCCCGTGGTTTAAGTATCCATGGGATTTCCGATACCATTGATCCCGTGGTACAAGTCTCCATGGGATTTCCGATACCATTGATCCCGTGGTATAAGTCTCCATGGAATTTCCGATACCATTGATCCCGTGGTATAAGTCTCCATGGGATTTCCGATACCATTGATCCCGTGGTATAAGTCTCCATGGGATTTCCGATACCATTGATCCCGTGGTATAAGTCCCCATGGGATTTCCGATACCATTGATCCCGTGGTATAAGTCTCCATGGGATTTCCGATACCATTGATCCCGTGGTATAAGTCTCCATGGGATTTCCGATACCATTGATCCCGTGGTATAAGTCTCCATGGGATTTCCGATACCATTGATCCCGTGGTATAAGTCTCCATGGGATTTCCGACACCATTGATCCCGTGGTATAAGTCTCCATGGGATTTCCGATACCATTGATCCCGTGGTATAAGTCTCCATGGGATTTCCGATACCATTGATCCCGTGGTATAAGTCTGCATGGGATTTCCGATACCATTGATCCCGCGGTATAAGTCTCCACAACTTTTACCCGTATGGCGTTTTCAAGAGGAATCTGAAGAAAAAAAACGCATTCACACAAGAACTCTCAAACAAGAACCGTTTCTCAGCCGTTCCCGAGATATACAATAGGGGTGTGCACGTGCGCGCGTGCAAAGGCACAACCCCTGACTTGTGGGAAAGTGGCGGCTGAGAGGTCCCTAACCACACACCAAATTTAACACAATCGGCTCAGCCGTTCCTGAGATATAGAATAGGGGTGTGCACGTGCGCACGTGCAGAGGCACCCCACCCCTGCTTTATGGGAAAGTGGCGGCAGAGGGTCCCTAACCACACACCAAATTTGCACACAATCTGCCCAGCCGTTGCAGAGTGTTTTTTGGCGAGAAAACACTTGTCAACACCCCTCACGCGGAACGCGCCACGCGCAGTGATAGTCACCCACGTGAGTCGGCATTGGTCTCAAACAGGGTAGGGTGGATGGGGCTGCTCAGCAAAGAAGTCCGCTTGTCAATCGGACGTGCGGTTGCAGAGATAGGAGCTCAAAAGCGTCGCCACGGGCCGGGTCGGGCCGCTCATATTCAGATGTTTCCCCTACACCACGGAAGGACGAGCGCTTCGAAGCGCTCGCTCGTAATCAGTAGTGAAGCATTACGCCCCAATAGTTATTAGGAATGTCTGCGGATTGTAGTGACTGGTTAGCTTGAGGTGAGCCAGCGGCGGAACAAACAGCTCGTTGTCGAGCGCTGTTGTTGGCCCCTCCGAACCGCTCTTGGCTCGATCCTGAGTGACAGGCCGTGCTTGGCCCAGAACGGCGTCCAACTGGTCAACTGACCGCTAATTGTTCTGCCATCGATAGATAGTGCGTGATGGGGCCGCCTTAACCTCCCGACAGAGTGACGGGGACGTGTTTCGTCTCGATTGGCAGACAAAAGCAGGCAGTTGCCGTGCTCCGACGTCAGGTTGGGGTTGTCGGTGCGTCTGTGATCCCCGAAGGCAGTGCGTTGGTCAGCTTCGTGTCATGTCAGCTTCTGGAGGACCGGGGCGTTAATGGCGATTCTTTGCGTGCTCTTACGGATTGTGGGTGAATGAAGAATGAATGAGAATAGTGAATGATAATGGAGAAGGTAGAGTGTGGCTCCGTCGGTACGGTACGGTACGGTACGGTACGGTACGGTACGGTACGGTACGGTACGGTACGGTACGGTACGGTACGGTAGAGCGTTTAGATCAGCAGCCATGGGTTCCGGGTTCAAGTCTGGCTACTGACCAAGTCATTCGCTTGGGTCGGCGTAAGAGTGTACGACTATGAATGAAGACAGTAGCATAGTCGCAAAGGTCTAACACCATCATCAGACGGACCACTGTCAGGCCGTCTAGGTGGGAGGTGCTAGACCGGTCGAGAAAGCGCGTTACCAGTCAGTGTTACCAGTTACCACCCAAGTCGTCAGCCTGCCATTTGATGCTGTTCACGTCGCACTGCTGGACCCTGCCAACATATGCGTAGGAAGAGAGAGAGAGAGAGAGAGAGAGAGAGAGAGAGAGAGAGAGAGAGAGAGAGAGAGAGAGAGAGAGAGAGAGAGAGAGAGAGAGAGAGAGAGAGAGAGAGAGAGAGAGAGAGAGAGAGAGAGAGAGAGAGAGAGAGAGAGAGAGAGAGAGAGAGAGAGGGGGTCATGGCCCCACTTTTTTGTTTTGCTCTATTTGGTTTAATGTTGAAAATTTGAGAGAGCATATGGAGCAACAAGAGAAGAAAAGCCCAAATCTGCAAATCAATGTGGTTTGGGGGAGGGGTTGGGTTGCTCTCAAAACGCGGTCAAAGTTTCACTGTCGCCCACTTTTCGTGACGTTGCTACATGCCTACGTGTCAGCGTGGTTCAGGGGAGCATCAGGTACTGGTGCAGTGCACTGAGATAGCTACGTGGCAGCCAACGTCGCGCTCGGCGGCCGCTTACGCCGCCATTGTTTTGACTGTCGGCCGATACAGCTGATGACGCACCGTCCGGTTCAGAGCTGGTGACGCAAAGTTATGTCGGTGATGGCGTCTGAGACGGCTGGATGGGGTGAGTGTACCGACATTAGAGCTGCCGCCTCTGATGTCGGTAGCGGCTTCTATATGGGTCGGTGATGGCGTCCGAGACGGCTGGATGGGGTGAGTGTACCGATATCAGAGCTGCCGCCTCTGATGTCGGTAGCGGCTTCTATATGGGTCGGTGATGGCGTCTGAGACGGCTGGATGGGGTGAGTGTACCGACATCAGAGCTGCCGCCTCTGATGTCGGTAGCGGCTTCTATATGGGTCGGTGATGGCGTTTGAGACGGCTGGATGGGGTGAGTGGTGGAGCTGCCGCCTCTGATGTCGGTAGCGGCTTCTATATGGGTCGCTGATGGCGTCTGAGACGGCTGGATGGGGTGAGTGGTGGAGCTGCCGCCTCTGATGTCGGTAGCGGCTTCTATATGGGTCGGTGATGGCGTCTGAGACGGCTTGATGGGGTGAGTGGTGGAGCTGCCGCCTCTGATGTCGGTAGCGGCTTCTATATGGGTCGGTGATGGCGTTTGAGACGGCTGGATGGGGTGAGTGGTTCTTCGCTGCCGCTTCTTCGCTGAGTTATATGGTCGACTCGCGCACATTGTCTTACTTCCCACCGTCTTACTAACTGTTCTGTCAGCACAGCCAGCTTCGGAGTTCCTCAAGTGGAGATGCCAGCTCGCGTGAATGGTAATCGCGTGCCCGTTTTGGCAGCGCCTCCTCTCTCCCCTGGCAACATTGATCGGGGCGTGTTCGGCCGGGCCCGGCGGCGGTGAACGACCCACACTAACTCGCTGCAAAATATCAGAACTCTTGCTTCTTTCATCATGCGATTAAAAATAGCACAGGTGGAGATTTATGTTCTTTGAAAGTTGTCGGAAGGAAATTACTTGTCTTGTGTCGGGTCGGTTTTCATTGGCTCAGTCGCGCACTGTCGCGCACAATTTGAAGTGAGTTTTAGATAATTACCTCGCCACTGAAGGTAGATGACCCAGACGCTGCGGCTGAGGCTGCGTTCGGAAAGCGATCAATGTCGGGCGGGTGCGTTCGCACACACATTCCATACAGCGTTCGTCCTTCCTGGCAAAACTGATGATTTGGCCAGAGTACGCGAAGGCTGCGCAAAGGAAGCAAGCTGAATGCGTTCCCTAATTATTATTGTTGAAGTTGTTGAAGTTGTTGAAGTTGTTGAAGTTGTTGAAGTTGTTGAAGTTGTTGAAGTTGTTGAAGTCACAGAAACCCTTACACATAAACACACCGACTAGTTTTAGGTATTGCTTTTTCTGAATGTTCTCTGCATTGGTTTTCAGAATCATTAGTGTTGTTTTTAAGCCCATTGTGAGTGACAGCTGTAAATATTTACCTAGCTGTAATTAAATGTAATCTTTGGTGTGTAGAGAAATTAACGAAGCCTTTTAATCCCAACACTGTCGCAGCGCAACATGGACAACAGACATTTTCGGATTGTCATGATCAGGGCCAATCCCATTGTTCGGGCTAAACATTTTAAATCATAATTCCAGTTGAATTCAGGAGACCAGACGTTTTTATCATAGCTTTGATCCATGGTTTTACCGAGTATTACTTGATGGACTGATAAAACTAGTTGTCGGATTAGCCAGATTAGTCCGTTTTACTTGGCGATATCTGTCGGCGCATGTCGATAGAATGTGCACTATGTTTTTACTAGGTACGGTTCACGGTCCTGGCACCGCCCACTTCTGGACATGGCTCGCCGTGGTAACACCAGCCTTGATAGCTGCCGGGCCGGGGCAGGGTGTGGCGGGTAGAGGTGAAAATTATTACACTTATTACACCACTACCAAAACTTAGTCCAGTTATTGGAGAATATCACGCAGATGATTTATTCATCGAAAGTCCTCGAAACAGTACCGTCCTCTGAAGCTTTCGATGATTACACACTTCCTTGCTGTTTTCTCAACATGATATCAAACCTTCCGGTCATCATGGTTGCATTTCGGGCCGTTTTTCACCTCTGTTGACGTGCTGTGTGCCGTGTGTCTGCCGCGCCTCAGTGTTGGCGCCGGGGTGCCCATTATTGCCTGGATGGCGCGCGGGGGCTGCCGCCGGCCGGGGGTACCGCCGGTGCAGCGGAGCTGGGGAGCGGGCAGGATCAATAGGACACCACTGCGGCACTGTTTCGGGCGGGTCGGACGGCGCCGCCCGCCACCCGCCGTCGGGTCGACCGGCCCTGTGTCGGAGCACGACCGAGTCGAGTCGGGGGCAATCCGAGCTCGACTAGTCAGGGGCTGGGGCTACATGGTGTCCCGAATTTTACTCCCAACTTGACGACATGAATGTGAAGTTATTCCCCCAGGGATTTAAGTTGACATGCTGACTGAGTGCTTATCGGGCTGATTTTTGCAAGTTTGATGTGTATCCTTGGTTGAGTGTAGTTGCGGAGTTCGCTGGGTGACTGTATTGGCCAAGGCTGCTTGTTTTCACCCGGTGACCGTGGCCGCGGGACTGGATTCTCTGCGATGCTCCTTTTATGATGCTGGGACTGGAGCCTCTGCGATGCTCCTTTTATGATGCTGGGACTGGAGCCTCTGCGATGCTCCTTTTATGATGCTGGGACTGGAGCCTCTGCGATGCTCCTTTTATGATGCTGGGACTGGAGCCTCTGCGATGCTCCTTTTATGATGCTGGGACTGGAGCCTCTGCGATGCTCCTTTTATGATGCTGGGACTGGAGCCTCTGCGATGCTCCTTTTATGATGCTGGGACTGGAGCCTCTGCGATGCTCCTTTTATGATGCTGGGACTGGAGCCTCTGCGATGCTCCTTTTATGATGCTGGGACTGGAGCCTCTGCGATGCTCCTTTTATGATGCTGGGACTGGAGCCTCTGCGATGCTCCTTTTAGCAACGGACTCTGGTGATCTGCTGCGTACAGAAGGGTCAGTCCAAGGTCCAAGGTCAGTCCAAGGTCAAACGATGTCAGGACGAATGAGGCCGGTATCGATTCTGTCGGGTGTGGCAAACTTTCGCCATAGATGGGGTTAAGTATCATCACATACATATTTGATGCTTGGCTGTTTGGATTTAAGTGTAATATTCGAAGTTGATAGTAAAGCGGTGCGACAAACTAGGATATTAAGAATATTTATGTGACAAATGCAAAGCGAGTGAATGGAAGATAAAAACAATGCCTTCTTTTCTTAGATAAAAATAAGGCCTTCCATTCACTGGCTTTAAAGACTATGATGTGTCTAGTCAGGGACATCCAAGTTAACAATTTATTTTGTATACGTACCTGGTCATTCAGCGACAAACTTCAATGGGGACTTGGCAAACAGCTGCTGAAATAGAACATTCTTGAAACGGGAGTGACATCTCAGAAAACTCGCTTGGGTTTAGTTCCCGTGTTTCACACGTTTACGAGTGGCACGCGGCAACTTCTGAGGAACGTTGGTGTCATTCAGGCCGATGCGAATGTTTGACTGACACCTTTTCGTGAATGCTTCGACTCAAAAGATACCAGAAATGTCATGGCACGTAGGTCATTTGGAAGCGCGCCTGTCTTTTTCCGCCCAGACAAAGTGGGGACGTCGAAGTCTCCTTGAGTTGGACTCTAGCCCAAAGAGTGGGACCATGGGCGGGAAGGGCGGGGTCTCGTCCCGCCGACGTTGACTTCGAATCATGCCAGTGAATAGGAGAGGAGATGCTCGTTTGTATTGATTGTAGTGATGAGGGTCCACGAACAAGTTTTGTTTAGCGAAGGGCTCTGATTCCAGAAACCTATCTAAACAATAGGTCTGAACTACATCTAGGTAAGGATGAACACTACTCCACAGTGGCCGTTTATAAAAAGGGCACGGAGTAAAATTTATGGATTAACTTGGAGTGTTTTCGTTTTTAATCCGTTTGGATATTTGCGTCAATTTTTCCCTTTGGTGTTGCACAGTCATCGAAGTAGCACTGCGAAAACAGAATGTGGACCCGCAAAACGGTGTAGTGAACTGTCACTCACCGTATCTGTCCTCTCTGGTCGCTATCCTGTCGGATCTGCTCTGCGGATCTGATCTCAGATCCGGCTCTGATCCCGACCTTCCTCTGGCACACGGAACCGGTCGCCTCAGCCGGCTTGGAGTCGTCCCGTTACCCCCAGGCCGCGACACACGACACAGGGGCGACACACGACACGGCCCCGCTCGGCGCGCCCGCTCGCTGCAGTGTCCGGGCGATCGGCCGGCCGGTACCACCGGTCACGCTGCGTAGAGTGCCCTTCCAGTCGGCGCACCGCGAGCGCAGTCCGTTCCTGTCCGCCTGCGCGGTATCCCGTCCCGTGGGGGTGCGATTCGTGCTGCTGGCGACGCCGGAGGGGGCTTCGAAGGTGCTGGTTGACTTGGAGGTGACCTGCAGGCTTGCCGGTGAGTGGGATGACCCGCGGGGTCGGTGGTTGGCGTCGTGTCGGGACGCGGCCTGCTCCGACCGGGTCCAATTGGTGGTCTGACGTCCTATTCGAAGTTGTATCCGTAATCTTACCCAAAGTCTGGGCTGGTGTCTGAACCGATGTCTGAACCGATGTCTGGTCACCACCCGTCAACTCGGCGGTTCTATCAGAGACTGCCAGCCTCCAGGTGCCGGCGTGGGCGGCGAGGTCCGCCCGCTGCCTCTCCGTCCGGCCCGCTGCTGCTGCTGGCGGCGATGCGGCGGAGGCGGCCGTCGGTGGCTGGCACGCGCCGCCGGCCGACACAGCGTCTGCGATCGATCCCGTACGGCGCACTGCAATATTGACGCTGCGTGCGAGGTGACCGTGCGCCGCCGCCCGACGCCGAGGCAGTGCAACTTACCGGGTCTTGTATCGAGTCTGGGCTACTGACGAGGTCACTCAGTTCTCGGCTTGGGTCAAATGACGTAGTCGCATAGTCGTTGGAGCCCAAATGCCACCACCATCACTGGGTCACCGTCAGTCCACCAGTTCAGATCAGTTCAGATCAGTTCAGATCAGTTCAGATCAGTTCAGATCAGTTCAGACCAGTTCAGATCAGTTCAGATCAGTTCATATCAGTTCAGATCAGTTCAGATTAGTCCACCAGTTCAGATCAGTCCATCAGTTTCAGATCAGTCCATCAGTTCAGATCAGTTCATCAGTTCAGATCAGTTCAGATCAGTCCACCAGTTCAGACAGTCCATCAGATCAGTACATCAGTTCAGATCAGTCCATCAGTTCAAATTATTCCATCAGTTTCAGATCAGTCCATCAGTTTAGATCAGTCCATCAGTCAAATCAGTCCATCAGTTTCAGATCAGTCCATCAGTTCAGATCAGTCCATCAGTTCAAATCAGTCAACCAGTTTATATCGGTCCATCAGTTCAGATCAGTCCACCAGTTCAGATCAGTCAATCAGTTCAGATCAGTCCACCAGTTCAGATCAGTCCATCAGTTCAGATCAGTCCATCAGTTCAGATAAGTCCATCAGTTTCAGATCAGTTCATTCAGTTCATACCAGTCCATCAGTTCAGTTCGGTGCAGCTGTCGAGAGCAAGTTCATATCAGTTCAGATCAGTCCACCAGTCTATCAGTTCAGATCAGTCCACCAGTTCAGATCAGTCCGCCAGTTCAGATAAGTCCCATCAGTTCAGATAAGTCCATCAGTTCAGATCAGTCCACCAGTTCAGATCAGTCCATCAGTCCATTAGTTCAGATCAGTCCCACCAGTTCAGATCAGTCCATCAGTTCAGATCAGTCCACCAGTTCAGGTCAGTCACCAGTTCAGATCAGTCCACCAGTTCAGATCAGTCCATCAGTTCAGATCAGCTCATTCAGTTCACCCTACTCACCTCTACGGCTCGTCCATGCGGCCCTGGGCTCGTCATCTGCCGGTACTGGTATCACGTCTACTGCTGAGCATTCGTCCCTATCCGCCCGCCCCTCTGACTGTCCTCCCCGCCCCTCTGACTGTCCTCCCCGCCCCTGACTATCCGCCCGCCCCTCTGACTGTCCTCCCCGCCCCTCTGACTGTCCGCCTCGCCCCTCTGACTGTCCTCCCCGCCCCCTCTGACTGTCCTCCCCGCCCCTCTGACTTTCCTCCCCGCCCCTCTGACTGTCTGATCCTCCTCCCGTCCCGCCCTGTCAGCCACTCCTGCCGACCATGCCCATTGTCCTCCTCTCAGCACACTCTTCCACCTCTAAGCACGCCCCTGTCCTCCTCTCAGCACACCTGTCCTCCTCTCAGCACGCCCCCTGTCCTCTCAGCACGCCCCTGTCCTCCTCTCAGCACACCCCTGACCTCTCAGCACACATGTCCTCCTCTCAGCACGCCCCTGTCCTCCTCTCAGCACACCCCTGTCCTCCTCTCAGCACACCCCTGTCATCCTCTCAGCACACCCCTGTCTTCCTCTCAGCACACCCCTGTCCTCCGCTCAGCACACCCCTGTCCTCTCAGCACACCCCTGTCCTCTCAGCACACCCTGTCCTCATCTCAGCACACCCTGTCCTCCTCTCAGCACGCCCCTGTCCTCTCAGCACACCCCTGTCCTCCTCTCAGCACACCCCTGTTCTCCTCTCAGCACACCTGTCCTCCTCTCAGCACGCCCCTGTCCTCTCAGCACACCCCTGTCCTCTCAACACGCCCCCTGTCCTCTCAGCACACCTGTCCTCCTCTCAGCACGCCCCCTGTCCTCTCAGCACACCCCTGTCCTCCTCTCAGGCACACCCCTGCCCTCTCAGCACACCCCTGTCCTCTCCAGCCCCTGTCCTCCTCTCAGCACGCCCCTGTCCCTCCTCTCAGCACGCCCCTGTCCTCCTCTCAGCACACCTGTCCTCCTCTCAGCACACCTGTCCTCCTCTCAGCACACCCTGTTCTCTCAGCACCTCAGCCCCCCTGTCCTCCTCTCAGCACACCTGCCCTCCTCTCAGCACACCCCTGTCCTCTCAGCACGCCCCTGTCCTCCTCTCAGCACACCCCCTGTCCTCCTCTCAGCACACCTGTCCTCCTCTCAGCACACACCTGTCCTCTCAGCACGCCCCTGTCCTCCTCTCTCAGCACACCTGTCCGCCTCTCAGCACACACCTGTCCTCCTCTCAGCACGCCCCTGTCCTCTCCTCACACCCCTGTCCTCTCAACACGCCCCCTGTCATCCTCTCAGCAAACCTGTCCTCCTCTCAGCACACCCCTGTTCTCTCTCAGCACACCCCTGTCCTCCTCTCAGCACACCCCTGTTCTCTCAGCACGCCCCTGTCCTTATCAGCACACCCTGTCCTCTCAGCTCGCCCCCTGTCCTCCTCTCAGCACACCTGTCATCCTCTCAGCACACCCATGTCCTCTCAGCACGCCCCTGTCCTCCTCTCAGCACGCCCCTGTCCTCCTCTCAGCACGCCCCTGTCCTCCTCTCAGCACACCCATGCCCTCCTCTCAGCACACCTGTCCTCCTCACAGCACACCCCTGTCCTCTCAGCACACCATGCCCTCCTCTCAGCACACCCATGCCCTCCTCTCAGCACACCCATGCCCTCCTCTCAACACGCCCTGTCCTCCTCTCAGCACACCCATGCCCTCCTCTCAGCACACCCCTGTCCTCCTCTCAGCACGCCCCTGTCCTCTCAGCACGCCCCCTGTCCTCTCAAGAACACCACTGTCCTCTCAGCACGCCCCTGTCCTCCTCTCAGCACACCCATGTCCTCTCAGCACGCCCCTGTCCTCTCAGCTCGCCCCCTGTCCTCCTCTCAGCTCGCCCCCTGTCCTCCTCTCAGCACACCCCTGTCCTCCTCTCAGCTCGCCCCCTGACCTCCTCTCAGCACGCCCCTGTCCTCCTCTCAGCACACCCCTGTCCTCCTCTCAGCACGTCCCTGTCCTCTCAGCACGCCCCCTGTCTCTCAGCACACCCCTGTCCTCTCAGCTCGCCCCTGTCCCTCCTCTCAGCACGCCCCTGTCCTCCTCTCAGCACACCCCTGTCCTCCTCTCAGTTCGCCCCTGTCCTCTCAGCACACCCCTGTCCTCCTCTCAGTACGCCCCTGTCCTCTCAGCACACCCCTGTCCTCCTCTCAGCACGCCCTGTCCTCTCAGCACGCCCCTGTCCTCCTCTCAGCACACCCCTGTCCTCTCAGCATGTCCCTGTACTCCTCTCAGCACACCCCTGTCCTCCTCTCAGCACGTCCCCTGTCCTCTCAGCACACCCCTGTCCTCTCAGCACACCCCTGTCCTCCTCAGCACGCCCCTGTCCTCTCAGCACACCCCTGTCCTCTCAGCACGCCCCTGTCCTCCTCTCAGCACACCCCTGTCCTCTTCTCAGCTCGCCCCCTGTCCTCCTCTCAGCACGCCCCTGTCCTCTCAGCACACCCCTGTCCTCTCAGCACGCCCCTGTCCTCCCAGCACGCCCCCTGTCCTCTCAGCACACCCCTGTTCTCTCAGCACGCCCCTGTCCTCCTCTCAGCACACCTGTCCTCCTCTCAGCACGCCCCTGTCCTCTCAGCACACCCATGTCCTCTCAACACGCCCCCTGTCCTCCTCTCAGCACACTCCTGTCCTCCTCTCAGCACGCCCCCTGTCCTCTCAGCACGCCCCTGTCCTCTCAGCACACCCCTGTCCTCTCAACACGCCCCCTGACCTCCTCTCAGCACACCTGTCCTCCTCTCAGCACACCCCTGTCCTCTCAACACGCCCCCTGTCCTCCTCTCAGCACACCCCTGTCCTCCTCTCAGCACGCCCCCTGTCCTCTCAGCACGCCCCTGTCCTCCTCTCAGCACACCCCTGTCCTCCTCTCAGCACACCCATGTCCTCTCAGCACGCCCCTGTCCTCTCAACACGCCCCTTGTCCTCCTCTCAGCACGCCCCCTGTCCTCCTCTCAGCACGCCCCCTGTCCTCTCAGCACACCCCTGTCCTCTCAACACGCCCCTGTCCTCCTCTCAGCACGCCCCCTGTCCTCCCAGCACACCCCTGTCCTCTCAACACGCCCCCTGTCCTCCTCTCAGCACGCCCCCTGTCCTCTCAGCACACCCCTGTCCTCTCAACACGCCCCCTGTCCTCCTCTCAGCACGCCCCCTGTCCTCTCAGCACACCCCTGTCCTCTCAACACGCCCCCTGCCCTCCTCTCAGCACGCCCCCTGTCCTCTCAGCACGCCCCTGCCTTCCTCTAAACACGCCCCTGTCCTCTCAGCACGCCCCCTGTCCTCAGAACGTGCCCTGCCCAGTGTCCATCCTCTGCCACGCGCCACGCTGCTCCGTCTTGATCCTGTCCACTCCTCTGTCCACTCCTCTGTCCACTCCTCTGTCCACTCCTCTGTCCACTCCTCTGTCCACCCCTCTCTCCACCCCTCTGTCCACCCCTCTGTCCACTCCTCTGTCCACTCCTCTCCACTCCTCTCCACTCCTCTATCCGCTCCTGTCCACTCCTGTCCACTCCTCTATCCACTCCTGTCCACTCCTGTCCACTCCTCTGCCCACTCCTCTGTCCACTCCTCTGTCCACTCCTCTGTCCACTCCTCTGTCCACTCCTCTGTCCACTCCTCTGCTCCGTTCCTCTATCCTGCTTCTCCAACTGCCACCCATGCACTGCATTCTCAATGTTGCCGTCTTTAGAATGTCCCGCCCCCGGTGACTGCGGTTGGTATAGCACATCAGCATATGGCTCTCGCAATCGGAAATTCTGCTTCCCTGCTAGTTTTTTTCTTCTCATGTATCAGTTTATTCGCCCACGTACAACATCGTCACACACAGCCTTGGAATTTGGGCCATTCTCTGGACTTCTTGGGTCGAAATAATTTTGCTCTCCATGTTTTTTTTCTCTGGAATTTGTATCTCTTTTCGCCTGATCTTGCCGACATTGTAGTTCAAATATAATTCATTTTCCTCAGAAGGATTTCATATCTATTACAAATCAGGATTTTTTACTTTCCAAGGGAAGTAATTTGAAAAATGAAAAGCTTAATTTTCCTAACACAAACTTTTACTCTCCAACTGTGGAGTCTCCGGGACCAGGTCATGCAACGAAAAATCCGACACTGGACTCGCACATGCTCAACTTCGACCTGCCCCGGAGCTAATCTAGTGAGCGGACTACTTATCGATCGGTTGTCCGTCACGCAGCACCTGCGTGTTAATGGTGCTGTGTGGTCCTCAGGTGGTCCTCAGGTGGTCCTCAGGTGCACCCATATCGGCCCCCGGTGGGACCAAATTAGTCGCCCATGCTGTTACTGCATCAATATTTTGAAACAGTGATTTTGATTTGAGTAAAACAAAATGGGTTCAGGTGAACCAAGGGATAAAACATTGATGCACTATATTATACAGCAATATTGTATCAATTTCCAAGATAATTATTGAACATCTAGGTGGCTGAAACTGTATTGCCACAATGCACAGATGCATGTGCCATTTATCCCATCACTGTTATTCAGTGCTTCATAATTACCGTTTGTAAATCGGTTATTTTCCCCAATACCATTTCTATTGGGCTGGATCAAAATATTGACGCGTCAAAAACATTATTATTTGGGCCTAGTGCCAGCAACTGCATTGGGACCTTCGTGAGAATGGCATGAATTTTGTACACACCGCTGTCACGCGTCCCGAAAAGTTATTTCCACAAAAGCAACGCGTCATTTTTGACAACCATTTGCGCCGAAATAGAGTGTAGATTGGATTCCAAATTGATACCATATGAAGTGTTCTTCCTACATATAAACACAAACGTTTGTTCGAGCTTCAGTTCAGACTGGCAGCTTGCTGGCCGCTATTTTCTCGTCCAGTTGAGTTTTTTTTAAAGCCCAGATTTGATGGTAAGAGCTGTGTTCTCCTAAATTTCCAGTTTTTCACTGTGGATAGTTGATTTTGATTGCTGCAAAGTCAGTTTTTACATTAAATTGTTAACGCGGGGGGGGGGGGATACATGTTGCTCCCCCTTCGAGGCTGTGGGGGGGGGGGGGGGGAGAGGGCATGGCCTAGTTGTCCCCCCCCTGGATCCGCCAGTGGACCGGTTACCGAGATCGAAATGGTAAGCTCATCTTGGTTCAACAGGTTAAAGGAAAAAGCCTTCGTAGGTATGTGGTCGGACATAATGGTTTTCGATATCCGACTACCGAAATATGAGCGTTCGACGCGTGCATTTTTTTTTAGAGGGGGGGGGGGGGGGGGGTGTTTCCCCTCACTATTGAGCCAGGGGCGATTATCCACCCAATTTTTCCTGGGGGCAAACATCTTTTGCCCCAAAATATATGTTTCCCCCTCCACGTCTTTCGATGGGGGGGGGGGGGGGGGGGCACCCTGCCCCTTCGCTTCCGCCGCCCCTGGCTGTAAGCGTGGCATGGAGAGATTTGTTAGCGTCACTAGTGTTAATTAAACATCACCCAACTAGCCCTGTGTCCCTGGAACTTCCTAAACACCACCTTTCACCGGCGATCTCTAAATAACCTCTGGTGATGCCTCCGCGGTGGGTCTTCCCCGTATTCATTCGGCGTCCCATTAATTTGGAGTCCCTCTCTGCACCCGACGCTGGCTGCGGCTGCCTGCTGCAGGACGCGAATAATTTAATCCCGGCACCGAAATTACTAATCTGATCACCGATATAACTGAACATATCACCGAAATAAATGCAACCAAAATAACTACATTTACACCGAAACGCTGATTTCATCACCGAAACAGCTGGTTTCATCACCGATGCTACCAAATAAACGTGTTCAGTAATATGGTATAACAACTACCAGATGCCTTTGGGAATAAATTATTTGCGTAACCGATTAACCCGCGAGTTACTGGGGTACTTTTCATAACGCGACTTACGGGGGGGGGGGCTATTTTTTCCCCCTCCCCTCGGACCTCCTGAACTACTGGACCGATTTTAAACATTCAAACGGCATGCAATGGCCCTGGAAAATGTATCGAGGGAAACCTAATATTGTTGACCTCGGGTCACCGATGACGTCACAGGTCACGTCAAAGACAAAATGTTTGACCGTGTCATAGAGGTCTCGGTGGATGGAATTGTAGTGGAAAATTGCGATATTAAACGCATAAGCAGTCAATAAATCGGTATGATTCGTGTATCTGACACTTCTAAGTACCATTCTAAGCTGTTTATGACCTTAGGTCAGGTCAAGGCCATCCGAGGTCACGAGGTCAAACTGAATATTACGGTCATTGGGCGTTGTAGCACATGTTTATGGGCTTGTTTTTTCGTCCAGAACGCGAAAAATGACCTTAGAACATTGTTTGTTCCATAGAAATAGAAGTAAAATGGAAAAACGCAAATTAATTTTTTTATGCATGGTAGTGCTGTGAGAGGTGGTCGATTTTTGGCATTGAAAGGTCATAAGTCAGTCATTTTTGAAGATATCGACTTCAAATTTGGTACACATATTCACCGGCCACGGCTCGATCACATATATTCCGCTTTTTGGATAATTGTGATTTTTTCTCTCAAATTTGGTAAAAACAAATGTATTTGGATTTCTCAAAATTTTGAATTTCAATCAAACTCGAAAATCCGAGAGATCAGTTTGATAGCCTAGTCTATTCTCAGTCATTTGATATATGACAATTTCATTTATCTTACAAATTGTACCTTAAACAGCGTTTTCCGCAAACCCTTATTTTTCAGCAAAAAACGCAGAACATGACGTCACTGACGTCATTCCCGGTTGACCTATCATAACCTCATCTTTTTCCTTTGGCCAACATGTGTAAAATTGATGTGAGAGAGGGTGCTGAAAGTTTGGTGACGATACTAGTGTTAGTTTAGGATATATTGCAAAATAACGGGAGGGGGGGGGGGGCAAAAATAACCCCCCAGTAAGTTGCGGGTTAATTATACCGTAACCGTTATTTGCGTATCCGATTCGTTTATGTTATTACAATTGTTCCTGTCACACCAGGCCGCCCGCCATACTCTGCCACGGCCAGTGTCCGTTGAGGCTACAGCTTAGTAAATATTATAACTAGTTGTCTACGAGATGGTCTGGGGGTCCGGGGGGGGGGGATAGCCCCCCCCCCCCCCCGGTAGGGCCGCAGCGCAGCGAGCAAACGCGAGCGGAGCATTCTAAACGTGGGTCCCTGCGACCGTGATTGCTGTAAAGGTTAGGTCAGGTTCGATTATGCTATTATAATTTGTATTACCACACCAGGCCGCCCGCCAGATTCTGCCACGGCCATTCCCAGTGTCCACTGTCCTTTGCGGTCCCACCGTAGAACATATTATAATCAGTGCTACAAGTAATTTCGGTGATGGTTCAAGTCAATCCGGTGATGTCCTAAGTCATTTCGGTGTCATCAGTCATTTCGGTGATATCAGCAAAAAGGTGATGTTTAAGTCATTTCGGTGACGAATTGGTCAAAACGGTGATGGATAAGCAATTCGATGATTTTAAGTCATTTTAGGTGATGCAATAATACCCTGCTGCCTGCGGCTGTCTGCTGCTCTGCTGCAGGACGGGCAGTGGAGAGAGAGAGAGAGAGAGAGAGAGAGAGAGAGAGAGAGAGAGAGAGAGAGAGAGAGAGAGAGAGAGAGAGAGAGAGAGAGAGCGAGAGAGAGAGAGAGAGAGAGAGAGAGAGAGAGAGAGAGAGAGAGAGAGAGAGAGAGCGAGAGCGAGAGCGAGAGCGAGAGCGAGAGCGAGAGCGAGAGCGAGAGCGAGAGCGAGAGCGAGAGCGAGAGCGAGAGCGAGAGCGAGAGCGAGAGCGAGAGCGAGAGCGAGAGCGAGAGCGAGAGCGAGAGCGAGAGCGAGAGCGAGAGCGAGAGCGAGAGCGAGAGCGAGAGCGAGAGCGAGAGCGAGAGCGAGAGCGAGAGCGAGAGCGATAGCGAGAGCGAGAGCGAGAGCGAGAGCGAGAGCGAGAGCGAGAGCGAGAGCGAGAGCGAGAGCGAGAGCGAGAGCGAGAGCGAGAGCGAGAGCGAGAGCGAGAGCGAGAGCGAGAGCGAGAGCGAGAGCGAGAGCGAGAGCGAGAGCGAGAGCGAGAGCGAGAGCGAGAGCGAGAGCGAGAGCGAGAGCGAGAGCGAGAGCGAGAGCGAGAGCGAGAGCGAGAGCGAGAGCGAGAGCGAGAGCGAGAGCGAGAGCGAGAGCGAGAGCGAGAGCGAGAGCGAGAGCGAGAGCGAGAGCGAGAGCGAGAGCGAGAGCGAGAGCGAGAGCGAGAGCGAGAGCGAGAGCGAGAGCGAGAGCGAGAGCGAGAGCGAGAGCGAGAGCGAGAGCGAGAGCGAGAGCGAGAGCGAGAGCGAGAGCGAGAGCGAGAGCGAGAGCGAGAGCGAGAGCGAGAGCGAGAGCGAGAGCGAGAGCGAGAGCGAGAGCGAGAGCGAGAGCGAGAGCGAGAGCGAGAGCGAGAGCGAGAGCGAGAGCGAGAGCGAGAGCGAGAGCGAGAGCGAGAGCGAGAGCGAGAGCGAGAGCGAGAGCGAGAGCGAGAGCGAGAGCGAGAGCGAGAGCGAGAGCGAGAGCGAGAGCGAGAGCGAGAGCGAGAGCGAGAGCGAGAGCGAGAGCGAGAGCGAGAGCGAGAGCGAGAGCGAGAGCGAGAGCGAGAGCGAGAGCGAGAGCGAGAGCGAGAGCGAGAGCGAGAGCGAGAGCGAGAGCGAGAGCGAGAGCGAGAGCGAGAGCGAGAGCGAGAGCGAGAGCGAGAGCGAGAGCGAGAGCGAGAGCGAGAGCGAGAGCGAGAGCGAGAGCGAGAGCGAGAGCGAGAGCGAGAGCGAGAGCGAGAGCGAGAGCGAGAGCGAGAGCGAGAGCGAGAGCGAGAGCGAGAGCGAGAGCGAGAGCGAGAGCGAGAGCGAGAGCGAGAGCGAGAGCGAGAGCGAGAGCGAGAGCGAGAGCGAGAGCGAGAGCGAGAGCGAGAGCGAGAGCGAGAGCGAGAGCGAGAGCGAGAGCGAGAGCGAGAGCGAGAGCGAGAGCGAGAGCGAGAGCGAGAGCGAGAGCGAGAGCGAGAGCGAGAGCGAGAGCGAGAGCGAGAGCGAGAGCGAGAGCGAGAGCGAGAGCGAGAGCGAGAGGCGAGAGCGAGAGCGAGAGCGAGAGCGAGAGCGAGAGCGAGAGCGAGAGCGAGAGCGAGAGCGAGAGCGAGAGCGAGAGCGAGAGCGAGAGCGAGAGCGAGAGCGAGAGCGAGAGCGAGAGCGAGAGCGAGAGCGAGAGCGAGAGCGAGAGCGAGAGCGAGAGCGAGAGCGAGAGCGAGAGCGAGAGCGAGAGCGAGAGCGAGAGCGAGAGCGGGAGCGGGAGCGGGAGCGGGAGCGGGAGCGGGAGCGGGAGCGGGAGCGGGAGCGAGAGCGGGAGCGAGAGCGAGAGCGAGAGCGAGAGCGAGAGCGAGAGCGAGAGCGAGAGCGAGAGCGAGAGCGAGAGCGAGAGCGAGAGCGAGAGCGAGAGCGAGAGCGAGAGCGAGAGCGAGAGCGAGAGCGAGAGCGAGAGCGAGAGCGAGAGCGAGAGCGAGAGCGAGAGCGAGAGCGAGAGCGAGAGCGAGAGCGAGAGCGAGAGCGAGAGCGAGAGCGAGAGCGAGAGCGAGAGCGAGAGCGAGAGCGAGAGCGAGAGCGAGAGCGAGAGCGAGAGCGAGAGCGAGAGCGAGAGCGAGAGCGAGAGCGAGAGCGAGAGCGAGAGCGAGAGCGAGAGCGAGAGCGAGAGCGAGAGCGAGAGCGAGAGCGAGAGCGAGAGCGAGAGCGAGAGCGAGAGCGAGAGCGAGAGCGAGAGCGAGAGCGAGAGCGAGAGCGAGAGCGAGAGCGAGAGCGAGAGCGAGAGCGAGAGCGAGAGCGAGAGCGAGAGCGAGAGCGAGAGCGAGAGCGAGAGCGAGAGCGAGAGCGAGAGCGAGAGCGAGAGCGAGAGCGAGAGCGAGAGCGAGAGCGAGAGCGAGAGCGAGAGCGAGAGCGAGAGCGAGAGCGAGAGCGAGAGCGAGAGCGAGAGCGAGAGCGAGAGCGAGAGCGAGAGCGAGAGCGAGAGCGAGAGCGAGAGCGAGAGCGAGAGCGAGAGCGAGAGCGAGAGCGAGAGCGAGAGCGAGAGCGAGAGCGAGAGCGAGAGCGAGAGCGAGAGCGAGAGCGAGAGCGAGAGCGAGAGCGAGAGCGGCTATGGGGGGCCCGTCCGGCTGTGTGCGGCACTTGGCAGCCAGCGCCGTCTCGGGCTGGTGGCTGAGCGCAGAGGGGAATAAGTCGACCCAACTGGCTGCATGACGGAGGAAACTTTTGAAATCATGCTACATAAACAAGGTCGAGTATCATTTACGGATTCAAAGCCCATGGATCTTCCATTCTCGGAAGTTTACAATTGGCAGATAACTTCTTCGCCTTGCTTTTTGTAGTATGACATTAAAGATGACGTGATTTTGAAGTGAGTTTTAGTTAGTTTTTCCGTGCTGTGAGTCTGAGCGGAGCGGCGCCGGTCTCTGGAGCGGTCTGGCGCCGTCACAGGGCGCCGTTTGGCAGCGTTACCGGCGTCCGACGACCCGTGGAGGACGCCTGTCACTGCCGCCGCCGCCGCCCCACATGGGTTCAATTGAGGTTCAGATGTGGCCAAAACCTCGAGATCCATAATGAATGCAGATTTAAGCATGCCTTTGGGCTCAAATGAAAGCTGGTAGGCTATTGCAACACCTGAAATGTATTTTTTTTTACAACATTCGGCGTCTATGACGTCACATCATATGCAGTAGTTTCAACGCAATGTTATTTGATGGCGGCAGAAATATCTTTTTAGGACTTTTTTCCTTGTTTGGGGTCAAATCAAACAACATAGACATGCTTCATTATGGTCATGACCCAGCCAGAGGTCATCCCAGGTTATCAATGACCTTCAAATGTTGTTAACCCGCGCTATGTCGGGGGTGGGGGGTTAGACGCCCCCTAAGGCTTTTCGCGGATAGCGAAAAAACGGCGGCGCTGCAAAAACCGCCACCGTTTTTCATACCTGTTTGGGCATCAATTACCTATTACCCACATTATATGCAATTATTGACCTCAGGTCATCTCAGGTCGGGTCACCAGGCCAGGTCACGTGACCCACCTCCAAAAAGTTTGCGGTCGTACCACAGCCCCAGTTTTGGGCCGATCGGTTTCAAACTTACAGGATTTCATAAGGTCATAGGCACTTACAATTCTAATATCTTAGATTGTGTGTATCGGTGACCTAAGGTCAGGTCAATTTCGTGACCTCCCCATTATAAGTCAACGGGGAAATATTAAAATACTTCCTTTTTCGAGGAAACACATGATCTGTCCAATTCCTTCTGGATCATGTTAACATAGGCCATTCTTGATAATCCAGGTGCATTTTTTTTCCAGTGACCCCTACATGGTCAGCCGAGGTGATCTGAGGTCACCAGTACTTTTTTTCTTCAATAACTCCCGACAAAAGGAAGATAAATAAGTGACACCGGCACCAATGTGTTTGTCTCGGCGAGACACGTCTCCCAATATGCAACATGACCTACTTGGGTCGGTCACCACTAGACTTTGACCTGAGGTAAAATATATAAGTTGACCCTAAACTGGTTAACATGAATATGATTCAAAGCGCCTTGACCAGACAAACACGACGGCGTCAAAATCATTGCATTATCTTTTTAGGTAAAGAGTTATTTGCGAAAGAACTGTTTTGCCAAAAATAGCCTTTTTGACATTAGATGATCCCTGGAGCTTAAACTATTGACCCGAGCTAAAATTTGAGGACACCATTGCGATTGCATATTTCAAGAGCTTTCAATTTTTGTTTTCGTTTTTTTTTTCTAGCTATCCAGAGATATTGGGGGGTTTCTGGAGCGAAGTCCTAAAACTGGAAAATCTGACATTTGATGACCTCTGGTGACCTCAATATTGACCTGAGCCAAAATATGACCGAAATAGTTTCAAAATTATTTTGTACGAGCTTTCGAACAGTGTTTTGGTTTTTGTCTACGCCCCATAGGAGCCGAGTTCGAGGATGGGGTGTCGAAACGACCGGCCTGCGCGGCGCAGCGCGGCCCGACATGGTCGCATTGACCCTCGCCCTACGCGGGGGGGGGGGGGGGGGGGGGGGGGGGGGGTGGTCCTAAAACGACCCCCCTGAGGTTTATCTTGAATAAATTTTTACACATGCGGCGCATCTTGTTGAAATTTTCAGTAACTGAGTTTACAACAATTATACGTATCCTATCAAATTTGAAATGTATACGACTTTTAGATCGTGACCTATGACCTTTTCGTCAAGGTTATGTCAGAATCCAAAGGGCAATTGACCTGACCCCAGAGGTCACCAATTGACCTAGATGCTCAAAATGGGATGCCTTTGGATATTCCTTATGACGGGCATCACGCTACTTTTTACGGTGTCTCTCTATCTCTCTCCGTTCGGAAGTTATACTAAGCGCCCTGTACATGTGCAGTATTGCAAAACGCATAGCAATTCCCATCTATGGTGACGATTTCCGTGACCTTAGAGGTCATTAACTGACCCCGACCTAAACATCGATATATTTACAGATAGCTGATACAACGACCAACATTTTGACGCTAACCAAATCGTTTTATACTCATAACTTTGGTAATGACGACGGACAGAGCAAAATCGCTATTTTTGGGCGTGGTCGTTTTAGGTCATTCACTTGACCACCCGTTGACCTGAAACCTAAACATCGCATACTGTTATATTCCTCTCATGACAGGCAACCTGCTGGTTCTTACCGCATTGCATGTTGATTGGTTTGGAAGTTAACAGGTCTTTTTAGGACCCCCCGTACGTAGGGCGAAGGTGAGAAAAGGGTCCCCGTAGGGCGAGGGTTAAAACGCCATAACTATTGTTCTCCCACTGATTCCGAGCTATTTTTTTCGCGAGCGTGGTAAGAATGGCTTGTCATGCATTTTAAACTATGCAGTTTTGAGGAGCTAGCTGTGCATTTTTTTGTAGGCCTTTGTAAACTTTAGGTCAGCAAAAATATAGGAAATTCTGCAGGTGCTCATTAATCGTTCCGAAAGTAGGCTTCAGCGATAGGCTGAACCGATTTTCTCGGCATCAATAGTTTTGAAACGATCCAAAGATTGTACTGATAACAATATATTCCGGTTTTGTCGCAGCCATCATCATCATTTCATCATTTTGTCGGTTTTGTCGCAGCCCTGAGTTCTTGAATCGAACACAGACGTGTTTTCGTTGTGAAACGGAGCCACCAAGCGAGCGGCGCGGGGCGGGGTGGGGCCGGGGCCGGAGCCGGGGCGGGGGCGGGGGCGGGGGCGGGGGCGGGGGCGGGGGCGGGGGCGGGGGCGGGGGCGGGGGCGGAGGCGGAGGCGGAGGCGGAGGCGGAGGCGGAGGCGGGGGTGGGGGCGGGGGCGGGGGCGGGGTCGGGGGCGGGGGCGGGGGCGGGGGCGGGGGCGGGGAGGGGGCGGGGGAGGGGGCGGGGGGGGGGGGGGGAGGAGGGGGCGGGGAGGTGGAGAGACCGGACGTACGCAGGACAATCAGACACGCACTGTGATAATGAGGGGGGGGGAGCAGATGCAGGAGTGGTGACATGATGCGACGTCATGATACAAGAGCTGTCCGTGGCGTGACCCGCCAGCGTATTTCTGCCGCCGCGAATGTCGATCAGTGGGTGTCGATAAGTGGGTGTCGATAAGTGGGTGTCGATAAGTGGGTGTCGATAAGTGGGTGTCGATCAGTGGGTGTCGATCAGTGGGTGTCGGGCAGTGGGTGTCGATCAGTGGGTGTCGATCAGTGGGTGTCGATCAGTGGGTGTCGATCAGTGGGTGTCGATCAGTGGGTGTCGATCAGTGGGTGTCGGGCAGTGGGTGTCGATCAGTGGGTGCCGCCGCGGATGTCGATCAGTGGGTGTCGATCAGTGGGTGTCGATCAGTGGGTGTCGATCAGTGGGTGTCGATCAGTGGGTGTCGGGCAGTGGGTGTCGATCAGTGGGTGTCGATCAGTGGGTGTCGATCAGTGGGTGTCGATCAGTGGGTGTCGATCAGTGGGTGTCGGGCAGTGGGTGTCGATCAGTGGGTGTCGATCAGTGGGTGTCGATCAGTGGGTGTCGATAAGTGGGTGTCGATAAGTAGGTGTCGATAAGTGGGTGTCGATCGGTGGGTGTCGATCAGTGGGTGTCGATCAGTGGGTGTCGATCAGTGGGTGTCGATCAGTGGGTGTCGATCAGTGGGTGTCGATCAGTGGGTGTCGGGCAGTGGGTGTCGGGCAGTGGGTGTCGATCAGTGGGTGTCGATCAGTGGGTGTCGATCAGTGGGTGTCGGGCAGTGGGTGTCGATCAGTGGGTGTCGATCAGTGGGTGTCGATCAGTGGGTGTCGATAAGTGGGTGTCGATAAGTGGGTGTCGATCAGTGGATGTCGATCAGTGGATGTCGATCAGTGGGTGTCGATCAGTGGGTGTCGATCAGTGGGTGTCGATCAGTGGGTGTCGATAAGTGGGTGTCGATCAGTGGGTGTCGATCAGTGGGTGTCGGACAGTGGGTTTCGATCAGTGGGTGTCGATCAGTGGGTGTCGGATCAGTGGGTGCCGCCGCGGATGTCGATCAGTGGGTGTCGGGCAGTGGGTGTCGGTCAGTGGGTGTCGATCAGTGGGTGTCGATCAGTGGGTGTCGATAAGTGGGTGTCGATCAGTGGATGTCGGACAGTGGGTGTTGATCAGTGGGTGTCGATCAGTGGGTGTCGGGCAGTGGATGTCGATCAGTGGGTGTCGATCAGTGGGTGTCGATCAGTGGGTGTCGATCAGTGGGTGTCGGGCAGTGGGTGTCGATCAGTGGGTGTCGATCAGTGGGTGTCGATCAGTGGGTGTCGATCAGTGGGTGTCGGGCAGTAGGTGTCGGGCAGTGGGGTCGTGTCGCGTGGGGAGGGTCAGGTGGGGCGGGGCGGGGATGACCCCGTGACTCCCAAGTCTCACCCGTGTCACCCGGGGGACGGGTGGCACGGGTTGTGTCGAGCCGTGGGGTCGTGTCGGGCGGGGCGGGGCTGACGCCGCGACCCTCACCCGTGTCACTGGGGGACGGGTCCGAACTCGGATGATTGTTGTTTGCAGCGCGTCGTCTCCAGGGACGGGGGCGTGCGCTGTTTGTCACTCGCTGTCGGCGGTCGCGCCTATCGGGACTATCGGAGCCGACGCGCGCGGCCTCGCCTCCGTGATAAATCTGCCGGGTTTAAGGCGGCGGGCGGGGCGGCTACCGACAGTCGTTTTCCTGCTGCTGTTGCTGTTGTATGTTGTATGCTGTTTATCAGCTGTTGTATGTCCAGGTGTCATGGTAAGCCGGAAGGCAGGACCTTAATCATGCTAAATGCATTCAAATTTAAACGTCTTATATTTCGATGACCGATGTTCTGTGTTACGCAATAGCGGAGAGAATGATTTAAGGGCTCTTACTTCATGGCTGCAAGATGTAAAAGTAGGACGGGGATATCAACACGGCATTTCGCATTCATGTTGGCGGCACAAACCATGTTTCACCCGTCGCTTATGTCCCATGTTGCACTGACTCACTCTCTGGCCCGTGCAACATTGGTGTGCAACTGTGCACACCGGCATGGTGCATTGGTGCATCCATCCGCTGCACTAGACACAATACAGTACGGCTACCCCGATTGTGTATGCCTAGCCAGCCACCGAGACGCGTTCAGCGCCATGTCAGCGCTTCTGGTTCCTCGACGGTGGCGGCGGTGGCGGCGGCGCGAGGGGAGGGGGGGGGGGGGGGGGGGCGGTGGCGGTGGCGGCGGTGGCGGCGAAGGCGACGGCGACGGCGACGGCGACGGCGACGGCGACGGCAACGGCGACGCCGACGCCGACGCCGACGACGACGCCGACGACGACGCCGACGACGACGCGGGGGGGGGGGGGGGGGGGGCGGTGGCGGTGGTGCGGGTGGTGCGGGGGTGGTGGCCGCAGGTGGCGGTGGCGGTGGCGGTGGCGGTGGCGGTGGCGGTGGCGGTTGTGCGGGGGTGGTTGTTGGAGTGGTGGCCGCAGGTGGCACACTGCTGTCAGGAGCCGTCCCTCTAGCTGCGTTGGTCTGACGTCTGCAGCTGTAACCTAAGACCGGGCGCCGACGCCAGCAAGCGACTCTCTCGGGGTGTCCTGGAGAGGCCCGTGTCTGTCTGGTGTCTGGCGGCCCATGTCGGGTGACTGGTCAGGTGGTCCAGTCGTGTCAGGTGGTCCAGTCAGGTGACTGGTCTGGTGTCTGATGTCTGGTAGTACAGTCAGGTGTCTGGTCAGGTGTCTGGTGTCTGGTGATCCAGTCATGTGACTGGTGTCTAGTGGTCCAGTCAGGTGTCTGGTGTCTGGTGTCTGGTGTCTGGTGTCTGGTGTCTGGTGTCTGGTGTCTGGTGTCTGGTGTCTGGTGTCTGGTGTCTGGTGTCTGGTGCCGGGTGTCTGGTGCCTGGTGCCTGGTGTCTGGTGGCTGGTGGCTGGTGGCTGGTGTCAGGTGACTGGTGTCTGGTGTCTGGTGTCAGGTGACTGGTGTCCGGTTTCTGGTGTCTGGTGTCTGGTGTCTGGTGTCTGGTGTCTGGTGTCTGGTGTCTGGTGTCTGGTGTCTGGTGTCTGGTGTCTGGTGCCGGGTGTCTGGTGTCTGGTGTCTGGTGTCTGGTGTCTGGTGTCAGGTGTCAGGTGTCAGGTGTCTGGTGTCTGGTGTCAGGTGTCAGGTGTCAGGTGTCTGGTCAGGTGTCTGGTGGTCCAGTCAGGTGTCTGGTGTCAGGTGACTGGTGTCTGGTGTCTGGTGTCTGGTGCCGGGTGTCTGGTGTCTGGTGTCTGGTGTCTGGTGTCAGGTGTCAGGTGTCAGGTGTCAGGTGTCTGGTCAGGTGTCTGGTGGTCCAGTCAGGTGTCTGGTGGTCCAGTCAGGTGTCTGGTGTCTGGTGTCTGGTGTCTGGTGTCTGGTGCCTGGTGTCTGGTGTCTGGTGTCTGGTGTCAGGTGACTGGTGTCCGGTTTCTGGTGTCTGGTGTCTGGTGTCTGGTGTCTGGTGTCTGGTGTCTGGTGTCTGGTGTCTGGTGTCTGATGTCTGGTGTCTGGTGCCGGGTGTCTGGTGTCTGGTGTCTGGTGTCTGGTGTCTGGTGTCTGGTGTCAGGTGTCAGGTGTCAGGTGTCTGGTGTCAGGTGTCTGGTGGTCCAGTCAGGTGTCTGGTGTCTGGTGTCTGGTGTCTGGTGTCTGGTGTCTGGTGTCTGGTGTCTGGTGTCTGGTGTCAGGTGTCTGGTGTCTGGTGTCTGGTGTCTGGTGTCTGGTGTCTGGTGTCTGGTGCCTGGTGTCTGGTGTCTGGTGTCCGGTTTCTGGTGTCTGGTGTCTGGTGTCTGGTGTCTGGTGTCTGGTGTCTGGTGTCTGGTGTCAGGTGTCTGGTGTCTGGTGTCTGGTGTCTGGTGTCTGGTGTCTGGTGTCTGGTGTCTGGTGTCTTGTCAGGTGTCTGGTGGTCCAGTCAGGTGTCAGGTGTCTGGTGTCTGGTGTCTGGTGTCTGGTGTCTGGTGTCTGGTGTCTGGTGTCTGGTGTCTGGTGTCAGGTGTCTGGTGTCTGGTGTCTGGTGTCTGGTGGTCCAGTCAGGTGTCTGGTGTCTGGTGTCTGGTGTCTGGTGCCTGGTGCCTGGTGTCTGGTGTCTGGTGTCTGGTGATCCAGTCAGGTGTCTGGTGTCTGGTGTCTGGTGCCTGGTGTCTGGTGTCTGGTGTCTGGTGATCCAGTCAGGTGTCTGGTCAGGTGTCTGGTGTCTGGTGGTCCAGTCAGGTGTCTGGTGTCTGGTGTCAGGTGACTGGTGTCTGGTGGTCCAGTCAGGTGTCTGGTGGTCCAGTCTGGTGTCTGGTGTCTGGTGTCTGGTGTCTGGTGTCTGGTGTCTGGTGTCTGGTGTCTGGTGGTCCAGTCAGGTGTCTGGTGTCTGGTGTCAGGTGACTGGTGTCTGGTGTCTGGTGTCTGGTGTCTGGTGTCTGGTGTCTGGTGTCTGGTGTCTGGTGTCTGGTGTCTGGTGTCTGGTGTCTGGTGTCTGGTGGTCCAGTCTGGTGTCTGGTGTCTGGTGGTCCAGTCTGGTGTCTGGTGTCTGGTGTCTGGTGTCTGGTGTCTGGTGTCTGGTGTCTGGTGTCTGGTGGTCCAGTCTGGTGTCTGGTGTCTGGTGTCTGGTGGTCCAGTCTGGTGTCTGGTGTCTGGTGTCTGGTGTCTGGTGTCTGGTGTCAGGTGTCTGGTGTCTGGTGGTCCAGTCAGGTGTCTGGTGTCTGGTGTCTGGTGGTCCAGTCTGGTGTCTGGTGTCTGGTGTCTGGTGTCTGGTGTCTGGTGTCTGGTGTCTGGTGGTCCAGTCTGGTGTCTGGTGTCTGGTGTCTGGTGTCTGGTGTCTGGTGTCTGGTGTCTGGTGTCTGGTGGTCCAGTCAGGTGTCTGGTGTCTGGTGTCAGGTGTCTGGTGTCTGGTGTCTGGTGTCTGGTGTCTGGTGTCTGGTGTCTGGTGTCTGGTGTCTGGTGTCTGGTGTCTGGTGTCTGGTGTCTGGTGTCTGGTGTCTGGTGGTCCAGTCAGGTGTCTGGTGTCTGGTGTCAGGTGACTGGTGTCTGGTGGTCCAGTCAGGTGTCTGGTGGTCCAGTCTGGTGTCTGGTGTCTGGTGTCTGGTCAGGTGTCTGGTGGTCCAGTCAGGTGTCTGGTGTCTGGTGTCTGGTGTCTGGTGTCTGGTGTCTGGTGTCTGGTGTCAGGTGTCAGGTGTCAGGTGTCAGGTGTCAGGTGTCAGGTGTCAGGTGTCTGGTGTTTGTTTGTTTGTTTGTTTATTTATTTGTAATCAAGTAGAGAAACAACGTAAAAAAATGAAATAATAGGATCGGTGCAAAAGTCCAAAGGACTTAAATCACGGCACCTCTCCTAACATAAGCGTGAGCCAAGTGACACGACCGCCGGAAAGAGAAATCAGAGGTTAATAGGTCGCAGCGCCAGCCGCCGCCGCCGCCGCCGCCGCCGCCGCCGCCGCCGCCTTATTCCTTCTATTACGTAGTCCTGGAAGAGCCCCGCGAGCACTCGACCGTCGTCGCTGTGAATGTTGTGTCCATGCGTCAGTGTGTGTAGAATGTCTGTTTTTGGTAGTCGGGTAAAATCAGGACCTAATAATTGTGTTAGCTGCCGAAGAAGCTTGGTCCTCAAATCTTGAAAAAGTGGACAGTGGAAAATAAAATGCTGCAAGGTCTCTGATTTGTGGCCGCATAAACAACTTGGAGAAGAAAGCCTTTGCGTTTGATAAAGATGAGCGTTGAGCTGAAGGCTCCCCGTTCTGATTTGGGTGTGATATGTGTTTCCGAGTTTTGAGCCGAATGAGAAGTATGTAGGGGGTTTGGTAGTTCCGAACAGATCCGCGATGCCTTTCTTGAACCTTTTGTGTGAAGGCTGTGTTCGAAGTGTTTCTGGCAGTGTTTTCCATTTGCGGGTAGTGTTTGGGATGAATGATCGTTGGAAGGATGTTGTTCTGTTGGCGGGGAGTGTTAGTGTTCTAGAGTTTCTGAGTGTCCTTCCAATGTTGTGAACTCGTGACTGTGGGAGTATCTGTCTTATGTATTCTGGTTGCTGGTGTGGTGTGTTTGTGAGCCTGTGAAAGAACAGCTGTTTGTGCATTGTTCGTCGTGTCTTGAGTGTGTCCCATCCCAGGTATTTTCTCAGTTTGTCTGTCGATGTTCTGAGTGAGGTCCCTGTCACCAGTCTCGCCGCACGGCTCTGTACCTTTTCTAGTCGCAATTCGTCTTGTAAGGTAATGTGTCCGTCAAAAACAATGTCACAATAGTCAAAGTGTGGTCTTACGTAGGTTGTGTATATGTGACTGAGTGTGGTGCGATGTATGTGTTTGGCTACTGGATAGAGAGGGCTTAGTGCTATGTTTGCTTTTTTAATTATGTTATTCACTTGTTTGTGGAATCTCAGGTCTTTTGAGAATGTGATGCCTAGGTGTTTATGTGCTTCAGTGTCTGGGGAAATTATTTTTCCAGAGAAACGTAGTACTGGTGATGTGTGATGTGCTTTGTGGCTGAATGTCTGTTGAATTGTTTTGAAAGTGTTGAATTGAATTGCCCATTGTCTTGCGTATTCGTCAATGGCGTCAAGGTCGCGTTGAAGAGACTGTTGTACGGTGTCAATGTCTTCAGTCGTATGAGAGGCATACAGAGAAGTATCGTCTGCGTAGAAAATAATTTCGTTAGTGACTTTTTCGGTGAGTCCGTCTAGGTACATAAGCGCAAGGAGAGGTCCCAGAACTGAGCCCTGAGGGCATCCAGCGTTGATAGTTTGTGTCGAGGAAAAGGCGTCTCCCACCCTCACCCGTTGTGTTCTGTCTGTCAGATATGATTTCAGCCATAGGAGGAGCGGGCCAGAAATAAGAAAGTCGTTTTTGCATTTGTAAAGAAGTCCATCATGCCAAATTTTGTCAAAATATTTTGAAATGTCGAGAAAGATTGCTGTCATGTCACGTCCTTCGTCTAGTTGTTTATAAAGTGTGTGAGTCAGGTAGACCAGTTGAAGCTGAGTTCTGTGTCCCGGCCTGTACCCGCTTTGTCTGTCTGTTAAGAGATGGTTGTTAGTAAGATGGGAGTATATAGAGGAAAAAACGAGTTTTTCTAGAAGTTTTGATAGACAGGACAAAAGACTTATAGGGCGGTATTGGCGAAAGTCTGATGGTGATCCTGAGTTTTTAAAGATAGGTGTAACGGTCGCTTCTTTCCAGCTGTTGGGGAAAATGCCTAATTCGAGAGATTGATTAAATAGTGTCGTGAGTGGTTCGTATATCAGTAGCGCTGTTAGTTTAAGCAATTTGGTGGAAACTTGATCGGGGCCGGTCGATTTGTGTATGTTAAGTGAATTTAATGCTTTTAGTACTTGTTCTTGTGAAACATTAATTTGTTGCAGTGTCGGAATGGTTCTGTCATTTGCAGGATCGTCCGGTAATTCTAGTGAGTCTGTGTCGTGTCTGGTGGCCCAATGTCCATGTCTGTAGGCGGAGGAGGGGGAGGGGTGAATGACGACGGCAGGTGCTGGGCGTTCTTTCCGCTCGAATGTCGTCTGGTCTCAGCAGAAAGCGGTCACAGCTGATGGGGTATACTTTCAGCATCGGGCTTGGTGCACTGGCGGATCCAGGGGAGGGGGGGGGGGGGGGGGGGGCAATCCGGCCATGGCCCCCCCAAAAGCCTGGAAGGGGGGGGGGGGGGGGCAACATGTCTTTTGCCCCCCCCCCCAAAACAAAATTAAAAATATATATAAATAACTGTAATATGAGCCTCAACGCATATAAAAAACAATAAAATTCCGTGTTCTGTGAAATTTTAAGAAAAAAAATGAACACGTTCATAAATAATGATTTCGTCGTCGACGAAGGAATAACTAGACCCACGACCAAGGGCGGATCCAGGGGGGGGGGGGCGAACGGGGCCATGGCCCCCCCAAGCCTGTTTAAGGGGGGGGGGGGGCAAACTATGTTTTGCCCCCCCCCCCAAGACGTGAAATTTAATGCATGCTATATTTGCGTTTTAGAACGGTACTGGGCATCCCAAAATTGCAGCAGTCAAAATCAAGCTAGCCTCAGTCAAAAACTGAAAAATTTCGCGCCGCTTCGCGGCATGGCACAAGTTTCGCAATTGCATATACAAATTTGGAAAATTAATTCCATTAAGTGTCTTGCAGAGGCTCTCCTTGGCGGTAATTGCTGGCCCCAGGGCCAACTCTCTTCATAAAATATTATCTTTAAAGCGGGCTACATGTTTAGCTTGTCTGCCGAGTTCCGAAAAAGGCGACGCGAACGCAAAGACGCGGACTTCGGCAACCGGAAGCTGTTCCAGCGGTGCCCAACTTGTTGGCCCGAAGAGCTAATAGTGGGGACCAGGCCAGGACTATCTCCCCAAGCCATCTCCCCCAGGCTCCTCCAGATCCACAGGGACCATTTATGCGCGGAAATGTCGGTCTTCCTCTTGCTACTTTGAAACCATTTGCACTGTTACCAGTTGTTTGTTACAGTTCGGTACATAGGTATGTATACAGACTACAGTTATTATTATCATATGTACTATTGAGCGCAGACTGTCACCGGCCATCGTGATTTACTATCCGAGGCTAATGTATATGAAAAACTACCTTCATTTCAACATTTTGCATCATACCGAGATGTGCAACCAGGAAAAGGGGTTACCTGAGGCTTGGCTCCACTCACGGTCTGGTTCCAATATTAAAAATGCGTTTTCCACGACCTAAAATTAAAATGTTCACGCCGCTTCGCGGCGTCACATCAGTGGCCATCGTCATAACGAAGCCATCGTCATCGTTTTCGTTTCGTCGTAACGCTGAATTGAATGAATACCATTTTTAGCTTATTATCCTCTACAAGGCTAAGAAGCTAAAAATGCCTATGTTTCTGGGTTTTATCAGGCAAACCCGAACAAAAAAAAAAATCGCGCCGCTTCGCGGCGCTAAATAACAAGTACCTACTATAACATGCAAATCCACATTAGAAATGTTGCAAAGGCGCAAATACACGCATAACAAATTGGGGTACATTTTTTTGTCGTCATTTCAGCCGACCCCCCACTCAAAAATTATCGGCGACGCCCCTGGGTACAGCTGACAATTGACATAGTTTTATCGGTGTAAGGCAATGTCGGAACAATACAAACTGCAAGCTGACATCTTTCCTTTTTCGATATCCCAAAAGGTCGAAAACCTAAAAAAAAATGGGGGAAAAAATCGAAATCGTGTGGTTGCAAAATAAAGTGGCCCAAATCCGGGAAGAAATTCGAAATTGGGGGTAGGTAAGGTCCGCTAAAAAAACGGTTTGGCCCCCCCCCCCCCAAAACGGCCGGCTGGATCCGCCCTTGGCTTGGTGGGCTTGTCTTCGGTGTGCGAAAACCATGCCATGTTATGTATGTACTTTCGCTCCATCTTTATTCACACTGCCTGTAGGCATGCCGCGTAAATATCGAACACTAGCTCAGCCGCCTCATTTTAAAGCCGGGGATAACCTATGCTGTCCGGACCATTGAGATGTTGGATTCCAACTCTTAGTATTTGTATGACTTCAGGCGAAGGGCTTTGTGTATCATTTGCGCTCGTACAACTTTTGTTGACGTCAAAACAAAGGACACGAGCTTTACATGGAAGCGTTTCTTCTGTTTTACAACCTTGTCTTGCAAATACGTCGTACAATGTTTTTGCTTTTTACGGATGTTCATTGAGATATTTGTAATGCCCCGATGTTAATTTTTTCACACTGCATTGTGGGAAAGCACAGTCCATTTGTTACGTTTCCACAAGTCTTTTATATACGCACATAAACGATCAAACGTAGCGCATTACATGTATAACACCGATCAATAAGCACTGTACCGTTGTTAGTTATAGTCGATGTCAGCCGGCCTAGAAGAGCAGACTCTTACATAATCTGCCGGCTGATCGGCTCCGTTCTCAATCCAGGCGACGACTGGGTTTGCTATCTATTGGTATTTCGGCCGAATCACTGCGCACCCTGGAGGCGGCGGGCAGCAGACCCTCCTGGGACCCGCCTGGGACCCGCCTGGGGCCTTCACGGGACCCACATGGGACCTGCCAGCACATTCCGTCACCCAATCGTCTCTCGTCAGCGGAGCTCGCTGAGCGGCCAAGAACGCAGCGGTGACCGTATCCTGCCTCCACCGGCGGGGGCGTGGCCGAGGCCTAGCCGTCCCGCGGGGCTCGCACGGTTCGTAGTGAAACCGTGTCAGGAGGGGGCGTAGCTCCGCACACGACCAGCTCGTGGTCCGTACGGTCCGTATGGTCTGTATGGTCCGCATGGTCCGTATGGTCTGTATGGTCCGTATGGTCTGTATGGTCCGCATGGTCTGTATGGTCCGTATGGTCTGTATGGTCTGGATGGTCTGTATGGTCTGTATGGTCCGCATGGTCTGTATGGGCCGCATGGTCTGTATGTTCCGCATGGTCTGTATGGTCTGTATGGTCTGTATGGTCCGCATGGGACGTATGGTCTGTATGGTCTGTATGGTCCGCATGGTCTGCAGTGAGACCATGTTAGGACGGGTGTAGGTCTGGATATGGCTGGTTCACAGTGGGATCATGTGGTTCACAGTGGGATCATGTGGTTCACAGTGGGATCATGTGGTTCACAGTGGGATCATGTTGGGAACAGGCGTGAGGACGAAGGAATGCTAACGGGCCAATGGATAGTTTGTAACCCCGGAGATGGCACTGCTTATTACGGAGTACCGGGCTAACGTTGGTGTTCCATGCACATTTTTTAATTCGCAGAATGTGAAGGACCCATATGATAACTAAATCCAATCTGTCGTTTATGTTTGCGATTAAGGAAGTTCCTTTCAGTCCCAGACGTGTGTGCGTGTGTCTGTATGATTTCGATTCGTGATTGTGATTATGATTATGATTAACGGCTTCAGCCAGTAGGACAATCAGACAGCTGTTCAGTCCCAGGTCAATCAAACTTGTATAACTAGTCAGCTTGAGTCAAACACCGACTAACAAACTTGTCGACTTTTCATCTCCGTTGTATTGGCGAATCAGTTATGGTGGGAGCAGAATCCATCGTTTCCGCCGCCTCGGAGGCCTCTGGCATCAATTCTAGAGGCCGGTTGAACGCTGCCAGCTCGGAGAGAGAGTTACCCCGTTTACATGAGTCGATCGGCTGTTACCGTAAATTTACGATAAGTAAATTGACGCAAAAATGACGGTAACTCGACCCGTTTACATGAGTCAACCGCCGGTGTCTGCGTACATTTACGGTAAATGACCCGACTCCAGCGCCCGCTAAAACAGGCCCAGTCTCCCCTCCCTTATCGTCAGTTTATCCACCCGCTAACTACGGAACGAGGGCCCAGCTTTCCCCACGCCGACCGGCGGGAGTCCCGCTGGCGCCCGTTCCGTAATTGTTTGTCGGCGCCAGCCGGCGGATGCTCCTCTCCATCGTTCGCCGCCGCCCGCATCCTTCGACATATAGTGTACAATTATTAGTTACAAAACATTTTGAGAACATAAATACAAATATTCTGCATATTATTTTTAACAAGCTTTCCGATTTTAACTAAATTTCTGTAAAATATTTAGAAAACAAAATGAAAGAATAGTTCATACCTTTCGTTGTCAGTCTGACGTAAATTTCCGATAGCGCTAGTGTACATTTACGATAAGCCAGATCGTCAGTTTCTCCCCGCCAGGACCCGTTTACATGAGTAAAAATTACGTATGTTTTGCTTATCGTCAGTTTCGCTCACTCATGTAAACGGGGTCAGTAACAAATCCCCCGTCTGGCTCACTGTGGGACGGCTGACAGCGTGCGGCTCGGTGGCCGGTGGCTGGACGCGGCCTCTGGGCTCGCTCGTGTCGAGGCTGCTTCACCGTGTACGCTACGTCAGCCGGCTACGCCACTACGCCAGTCAGGCATTCTGCGTGGCGGGCACTGTGGTCTGTGACTCGTCACAGGTTACCCGGAGAGGGAGAGAGGGTGGTGTTGCAGTCCAGGTGGCTCAGTCGGTTGGGCGCTGGGCTCGGAATCTAACGGTTTCGGGTTCGAGTCTGGCTATTGCCGAGGTCTTTCAGTGCTCCTGCTTCCCGCTACCGCTTGAGTCGACGTGAACAATTTCAACGATAAATGACAGCAGTCGCATCGTCGGTGAATTCCTAGTACCACCACCACCGATAGCCGTCACACGGTGCGCCGGCCATAAGACACGTCACGTCACATCACGTCACGTCGCGTCACGTCACGTTGTACAGCCAGTCACACGACACCGGAGCCGCGAAGCCTCCGGAGCCGGCTCGACTCGGCTCGGCTCGGTCCGCCCCGGCCCGACCCGCCCCGCCCGCCGCCCACCGAGCGGGGCGGTGTTGCTCTGTCAGACGTGGCAGGCAACACCACACGACTGTCGATCGGCTCCTACCGCCGCTGGCGGAGATGCAGGACGGTCCGGCTACTGCTGCAGGCATCGTCCGACACAGAGCTGAAACAAAATCGACAAGAAATCGCCAGAGAATTGCGGAAATTTCTTAGTTCATGATGGACAAATGACACAAATCAAGTTTTCATTCCTTGAAAGCTTTTGAGGACTGCTGGTTTGATAACTTTTGGTGAATAAATGCTTGATTTTGTCTTCTTCCTAGCATGAACTTGAAGGTTTCCAGAAACTTGTATGTTTTGGTTGATTTTTTCACCTCTGCCGTGGCCGATCGGTAGCTGGTGACGTGTGAATCAGCGGCTGACTCAGTGGACCCGCAGCCGCCGCCGACTGCTGTTCCGGTGTTATTTCTGCCCTCTCGGCAAAGGTTGCAGGCAGGCGGACATTTGGCTATCCACGCCGGTGCCAGGCGACTTCCTGTTCGGAGAAAGATAGCGATACAGACGCAGCGGCGTTCTCTCAACAGCCTTCTCAGCCGGCGGTTTTTTATGGTAGAGGCGAGATAAGACGTGTTACTTCCTGCGGGAGTGAAAAGGCGCTGATGTGCAGCGCGTTTTTAGCATTTATCTGTGTTGATATCCTTGGTGACGAAACCTCTCCATGAGGAAAATGATTTAGGTTTGTAACGCAATTGTAAATGCCGCGTGAGTCAGGGATGAATTACAGCTTAATACGTTGGGACTAAATTGCATATTTTCTGGTTAGTCGACAGCAAATACTCCTCGACGACTGTATGGAAAATGAAATATTCCCACGAATTGTATTGCGAAGAACATATGACAGGATTTCAGACTTTGGACCGGTTTCGCTGCCAAAACCAGTCCAAAATCAGTGTTTTTGTTTCACTGCAAAAACGACCTATCCAGATCCGTTTTGCATGAGGAATTCGAATCTGGAATCGAAAATAGCATGACATTTTTGCCCATCCCGTAAAGGTATCTCCCTGATCACTTCGCGTCTGCTTGCGATTGCCTTGTAAAAAACACCGTTTTTACAAAACGCGTTAAATCGGGAGGAAAACCAATAGGATCTGTAGACAGGATGTTCAGGTACAATAGCTATTGGTTTTCTAGTCGGTGTACGCATGCATTTTTTTTTTACAAAAGGGCGTTTTTACAAGTTGGTCAACAACAACACGCGAGCACGAAACCATTGATTGCACCGTCAATATAGCTCGCAGAAGATTGACAATGGCACCATTTTGTTCCTAAGACTGCTCAATCGATCCATCTCCAATTTGTACTATTTAGAACCCGGATAAGTGTTGTAGAAGAATGGTTTTATGGGAAATTGTTACTAAATTGGCCTATTTGAATATAGTTTTTACTCTGGTTGGTTCGGCTAAGATCCAACGCAGCGTCTAAATAAAATGTGAGTAACTAATTGAACCCGATATGCTCTGAAAGCAAATTGAATGACTGGAAGAGAATGAGCAATAGCATAGCGCGAACTCCGCCAAGCATATGTTGTGGTGTTACGGCTCTTCGAAGTTGGGAGACCACACATTTTTTACCCTGAAAAACGCGTTTTTCTTCCATTTTTTCGTCTTTTGCGCTAAACTATTGATATTCAGAGTAAATATATTTAACTTTTGAGGATAGCAAATGAAAGTCCACTTAATTTCCAACATTTTGACGCCAAGTTTGTCAACATTGGTTTAAAACTGACGCGTGTATATTTGTTTACACCCGTGTCCGCAAAACCGGTCCAGAGTCCGAAACCCTGTCATATATAAGTAGATTTTATGCAATATGCAATTGAGGGGGATATGGGGGGGGGGGGGCGGCGCCCCACCCCCTCCATCCCCATGCAATATGGGGGAAGGGGAGGGAGGGTGTGTGTGTGGGGGGGGGGGGGGGCGGCGGCGGATAACCGCCTCCCCCCAGATATCGCGAAAACTACGCAACGTAGCGAGAAGCGGAAAACGGCGTTAGGTAGGCCGTGACGATTACTAGAGAAAATACAAGGTGATTTTTTTATCAGGTAAATATTGAGGTCACCAGAGGTCAAAACAGGTCAAATCGTCCCATATTTCAAGTAAATTGAGCATTGCTTCACATAATCCGGGCTAGCTCGGTAACTAAGATAGCTAGGAACATAAGGTAAAAAACACTGAAAAGCCCTTGCAACGCTCTTTCCGCAACGTGTCCTCAGATTTGAGATAGGGTCAATATTTGAGGCTCCAGAGGTCAGCAAATGTCAAAATGGTAAATTTCGCGGAAAAGTATTTTAATAACTTTTTATTTATACAAGTTAGAGCAACGCTTTTGTCATCATCGTGTTTCTCTCGTCACGGCGCATCGGGTGATATATCGAATGACCTATCTAGGTCATATTCGAAAATTGACCTGACCTGACCTGAGGTCATGTCAAGGTCAAGCCAAATTGTATATCACTTGAAGATAATCGATAATAGAAACAGAATGGTGAAAACTCTATCACTCTGCCCCACATAGAAGATGTTATTGTACAAAAACCAAATATGCCCTGGGGGCACATTGGATTTGGCCAACGAAGAGGTCACGGAAGAAAATTCCAACATGCATTCTTCTGCTTAGCTCCAAAATAGTGATATTGATGAAAACGGACCAGGTTTGTTCGATTGGTGCGCATTTCAATTTTCTCCCATTGACTTATAATGGGGAGGTCACGAAATTGACATGACCTCAGGTCACAGATATACACAAAAATCTGAGATATACGAATTTTAGATACAGATGTCCTTATTACACACTGTGAGTTTCAAAATATTTGGTTAACCACTGTGGCTTTGGCATGTCAAACTTTAACAAAACGTGACTTGAGGTCAGGTTATTTAATGTGACCTGACGACGTGACCTTGAAAGTTAGGTCAAAATTTACAGGAAATGTGTAAAATTGTTCAATAAACAACTATACGAAATTTCGCAGCGCTATGTGGCGACGTTTTTTTCTCTATCCACGAAAAACCTCAGGGGGGGGGGGGGATATCCGCCCCGTCGGTGCGAGGGTTAAAGGTATATTCATCATTGACAGACACAGACAGACAGACAGACAGACAGACAGACAGACAGACAGACAGACAGACAGACAGACAGACAGACAGACAGACAGACAGACAGACAGACAGACAGACAGACAGACAGACAGACAGACAGACAGACAGACAGACAGACAGACAGACAGACAGACAGACAGACAGACAGACAGACAGACAGACAGACAGACAGACAGACAGACAGACAGACAGACAGACAGACAGACAGACAGACAGACAGACAGACAGACAGACAGACAGACAGACAGACAGACAGACAGACAGACAGACAGACAGACAGACAGACAGACAGACAGACAGACAGACAGACAGACAGACAGACAGACAGACAGACAGACAGACAGACAGACAGACAGACAGACAGACAGACAGACAGACAGACAGACAGACAGACAGACAGACAGACAGACAGACAGACAGACAGACAGACAGACAGACAGACAGACAGACAGACAGACAGACAGACAGACAGACAGACAGACAGACAGACAGACAGACAGACAGACAGACAGACAGACAGACAGACAGACAGACAGACAGACAGACAGACAGACAGACAGACAGACAGACAGACAGACAGACAGACAGACAGACAGACAGACAGACAGACAGACAGACAGACAGACAGACAGACAGACAGACAGACAGACAGACAGACAGACAGACAGACAGACAGACAGACAGACAGACAGACAGACAGACAGACAGACAGACAGACAGACAGACAGACAGACCGACAGAGAGACAGACACAGACAGACAGACAGACAGACAGACAGACAGACAGACAGACAGACAGACAGACAGACAGACAGACAGACAGACAGACAGACAGACAGACAGACAGACAGACAGACAGACAGACAGACAGACAGACAGACAGACAGACAGACAGACAGACAGACAGACAGACAGACAGACAGACAGACACAGACAGACAGACAGACAGACAGACAGACAGACAGACAGACAGACAGACAGACAGACAGACAGACAGACAGACAGACAGACAGACAGACAGACAGACAGACAGACAGACAGACAGACAGACAGACAGACAGACAGACAGACAGACAGACAGACAGACAGACAGACAGACAGACAGACAGACAGACAGACAGACAGACAGACAGACAGACAGACAGACAGACAGACAGACAGACAGACAGACAGACAGACAGACAGACAGACAGACAGACAGACAGACAGACAGACAGACAGACAGACAGACAGACAGACAGACAGACAGACAGACAGACAGACAGACAGACAGACAGACAGACAGACAGACAGACAGACAGACAGACAGACAGACAGACAGACAGACAGACAGACAGACAGACAGACAGACAGACAGACAGACAGACAGACAGACAGACAGACAGACAGACAGACAGACAGACAGACAGACAGACAGACAGACAGACAGACAGACAGACAGACAGACAGACAGACAGACAGACAGACAGACAGACAGACAGACAGACAGACAGACAGACAGACAGACAGACAGACAGACAGACAGACAGACAGACAGACAGACAGACAGACAGACAGACAGACAGACAGACAGACAGACAGACAGACAGACAGACAGACAGACAGACAGACAGACAGACAGACAGACAGACAGACAGACAGACAGACAGACAGACAGACAGACAGACAGACAGACAGACAGACAGACAGACAGACAGACAGACAGACAGACAGACAGACAGACAGACAGACAGACAGACAGACAGACAGACAGACAGACAGACAGACAGACAGACAGACAGACAGACAGACAGACAGACAGACAGACAGACAGACAGACAGACAGACAGACAGACAGACAGACAGACAGACAGACAGACAGACAGACAGACAGACAGACAGACAGACAGACAGACAGACAGACAGACAGACAGACAGACAGACAGACAGACAGACAGACAGACAGACAGACAGACAGACAGACAGACAGACAGACAGACAGACAGACAGACAGACAGACAGACAGACAGACAGACAGACAGACAGACAGACAGACAGACAGACAGACAGACAGACAGACAGACAGACAGACAGACAGACAGACAGACAGACAGACAGACAGACAGACAGACAGACAGACAGACAGACAGACAGACAGACAGACAGACAGACAGACAGACAGACAGACAGACAGACAGACAGACAGACAGACAGACAGACAGACAGACAGACAGACAGACAGACAGACAGACAGACAGACAGACAGACAGACAGACAGACAGACAGACAGACAGACAGACAGACAGACAGACAGACAGACAGACAGACAGACAGACAGACAGACAGACAGACAGACAGACAGACAGACAGACAGACAGACAGACAGACAGACAGACAGACAGACAGACAGACAGACAGACAGACAGACAGGCAGACAGACAGACAGACAGACAGACAGACAGACAGACAGACAGACAGACAGACAGACAGACAGACAGACAGACAGACAGACAGACAGACAGACAGACAGACAGACAGACAGACAGACAGACAGACAGACAGACAGACAGACAGACAGACAGACAGACAGACAGACAGACAGACAGACAGACAGACAGACAGACAGACAGACAGACAGACAGACAGACAGACAGACAGACAGACAGACAGACAGACAGACAGACAGACAGACAGACAGACAGACAGACAGACAGACAGACAGACAGACAGACAGACAGACAGACAGACAGACAGACAGACAGACAGACAGACAGACAGACAGACAGACAGACAGACAGACAGACAGACAGACAGACAGACAGACAGACAGACAGACAGACAGACAGACAGACAGACAGACAGACAGACAGACAGACAGACAGACAGACAGACAGACAGACAGACAGACAGACAGACAGACAGACAGACAGACAGACAGACAGACAGACAGACAGACAGACAGACAGACAGACAGACAGACAGACAGACAGACAGACAGACAGACAGACAGACAGACAGACAGACAGACAGACAGACAGACAGACAGACAGACAGACAGACAGACAGACAGACAGACAGACAGACAGACAGACAGACAGACAGACAGACAGACAGACAGACAGACAGACAGACAGACAGACAGACAGACAGACAGACAGACAGACAGACAGACAGACAGACAGACAGACAGACAGACAGACAGACAGACAGACAGACAGACAGACAGACAGACAGACAGACAGACAGACAGACAGACAGACAGACAGACAGACAGACAGACAGACAGACAGACAGACAGACAGACAGACAGACAGACAGACAGACAGACAGACAGACAGACAGACAGACAGACAGACAGACAGACAGACAGACAGACAGACAGACAGACAGACAGACAGACAGACAGACAGACAGACAGACAGACAGACAGACAGACAGACAGACAGACAGACAGACAGACAGACAGACAGACAGACAGACAGACAGACAGACAGACAGACAGACAGACAGACAGACAGACAGACAGACAGACAGACAGACAGACAGACAGACAGACAGACAGACAGACAGACAGACAGACAGACAGACAGACAGACAGACAGACAGACAGACAGACAGACAGACAGACAGACAGACAGACAGACAGACAGACAGACAGACAGACAGACAGACAGACAGACAGACAGACAGACAGACAGACAGACAGACAGACAGACAGACAGACAGACAGACAGACAGACAGACAGACAGACAGACAGACAGACAGACAGACAGACAGACAGACAGACAGACAGACAGACAGACAGACAGACAGACAGACAGACAGACAGACAGACAGACAGACAGACAGACAGACAGACAGACAGACAGACAGACAGACAGACAGACAGACAGACAGACAGACAGACAGACAGACAGACAGACAGACAGACAGACAGACAGACAGACAGACAGACAGACAGACAGACAGACAGACAGACAGACAGACAGACAGACAGACAGACAGACAGACAGACAGACAGACAGACAGACAGACAGACAGACAGACAGACAGACAGACAGACAGACAGACAGACAGACAGACAGACAGACAGACAGACAGACAGACAGACAGACAGACAGACAGACAGACAGACAGACAGACAGACAGACAGACAGACAGACAGACAGACAGACAGACAGACAGACAGACAGACAGACAGACAGACAGACAGACAGACAGACAGACAGACAGACAGACAGACAGACAGACAGACAGACAGACAGACAGACAGACAGACAGACAGACAGACAGACAGACAGACAGACAGACAGACAGACAGACAGACAGACAGACAGACAGACAGACAGACAGACAGACAGACAGACAGACAGACAGACAGACAGACAGACAGACAGACAGACAGACAGACAGACAGACAGACAGACAGACAGACAGACAGACAGACAGACAGACAGACAGACAGACAGACAGACAGACAGACAGACAGACAGACAGACAGACAGACAGACAGACAGACAGACAGACAGACAGACAGACAGACAGACAGACAGACAGACAGACAGACAGACAGACAGACAGACAGACAGACAGACAGACAGACAGACAGACAGACAGACAGACAGACAGACAGACAGACAGACAGACAGACAGACAGACAGACAGACAGACAGACAGACAGACAGACAGACAGACAGACAGACAGACAGACAGACAGACAGACAGACAGACAGACAGACAGACAGACAGACAGACAGACAGACAGACAGACAGACAGACAGACAGACAGACAGACAGACAGACAGACAGACAGACAGACAGACAGACAGACAGACAGACAGACAGACAGACAGACAGACAGACAGACAGACAGACAGACAGACAGACAGACAGACAGACAGACAGACAGACAGACAGACAGACAGACAGACAGACAGACAGACAGACAGACAGACAGACAGACAGACAGACAGACAGACAGACAGACAGACAGACAGACAGACAGACAGACAGACAGACAGACAGACAGACAGACAGACAGACAGACAGACAGACAGACAGACAGACAGACAGACAGACAGACAGACAGACAGACAGACAGACAGACAGACAGACAGACAGACAGACAGACAGACAGACAGACAGACAGACAGACAGACAGACAGACAGACAGACAGACAGACAGACAGACAGACAGACAGACAGACAGACAGTTTATTGAGGACTCCATGAGATGGCTTTTCAGGCCTCGCGTCGGGTGACAATGTTTAAAATCAACGCTTGGTAAAACATTCCTATCGAATGCTTATAAAATGCTTCGTTAAAAATGCACATCAAGAC